>JAUMHA010287251.1:0-14833 GCA_032359765.1 Saxidomus gigantea | reverse complement strand
ATATTATGTGCCATATACGTTTCACGCGAAGACTATTTTCGACCGAATATATCACACGTGTGACATATGCGGTCGAAGTTTTCTCTTGTGTGATATATACGTTCCGGGATATATACGGTTCAACACGGCTATGTATATATATTGCTTGTCATATACGTATTGTCCAGATATAATTGTTACCACTTTATTATTGCAAGCTGCATATTGCCAGAAATATCAAAAGATCTGATAAGATATACCTTGACTGACTGCAACATGGACGTCCACACGCAAGAAAAAACATCAATAAGTGTAAAGGTCAAAGATAGAACACAACTGAGTCCTCATCATGATTATTGATTAATTTTCATAGTGTGCTGATGTAAAATGGTAGCCCTCACTGACAACAATGTTTCGAACTTTGCTGAGGAAACGGCCACCTCTCCTACATGGCACCAGCTGTGACTGTTTCAACAGAAACAGACTTGCTAAAGAGTAAATCACATAACTTAAACTCAACTACATATCAATTATTATTTGATATTTATTTTATTGTTAAATTCACAATGTTTGAAATTTAGTTTAATGTCATCTTATCCATGGAAGACCATTCAAAGCATGCCTTTAGATACGTCTGTATTGGCTAACGCTTGTGTGGATAGATGTTTAAATTTAGAAAACACTGATAGATCAAAGTGTCTATCTTAAACACAAAATGAAACAGTCAACAAGTTGTCAGTAAGTACAAAGAGTAGTAGGTGTCAAATTGACTGTCAATTTTACAATAAATAAGCAAACATATCTGCTATCAGTACGAGAGTAGTAAACTGTAACTACCTGATAAAGTAAACACACTTACGCCGAGGGTCACAAGACATTCACCTTAAATGGACTCTTAACATATAAAAACGTATCTTTCTGTGTCATAAAATCACACCGTAGCCCATTTTTATCATTGTTTTGACATATTTACATATATTGTTAGTACAACACTCATAAAAACATTGTATAATTGGACATCATTAAAAAATAATTGAAAATCCCCCAAGTAGACATGAAAAAATAATCATTTAAACATCTTTCTTGTTAAGTTTTTATGACGTTGTCATTGAAGTTTGTGTAAAACATAAATCTACTTTGTAATAAAAGCGATGTATCAAGACAGCATTTAATCACACAAGTGAACTCCTCATTTTTATATCAAATTGCACTTGACGATTACCATTTTGTGTGAATTTCTTTGCAATTTATTACTGCAAATTAAATTTTTAACTATTGTAACACCCGTATGTGGTCGAACTTGCATAAAAGGAATGTGCAGACAAGAGGGCAACGACTGTCCTATACCGCTCACCCGAGTTTACCTTAGATGTGGCGGCCATTATGTGTACTGTAGCAGACTAGAACCGATTGAGTAGTTATAAACAAAGCTCATCTCTGTTATTGGCCAAAGAGTTTAAGCGCAGGATTTTGTTTTCGTTTTCTAGTTGCGATGGTCAATGTGAGTAGAAGAGAGGAAGAGTTTGAATGTCATCTATTTAACACACAGTTGTCAAGTTTGGTTAAAATCTGTCCAGTAGTCCGATTTCTAGATCGGCCGGCCACTTAATGTGTCGAGGCGGAACACTTTGAACAATATCCAATATACATTTCATGTGTAAAGTTTTGTTAGAATGGGTTCACTGGTTTTGGGTGTGTCTTTTTAAGTCACAGCGAAAATGAAAAGCAAAAACTAAATATTTATGTAAGTATGCGTTATGTGTTTACCTCCACAAAATATAATCACAAAAGTAAAATTGTGTGCAGATGGTAAAAAACACAAACAAAAAGTCATTAATTTTCTAAACTGTTTATAAAACGTATCTAAATATATCACAAATGCGTTTATTTCGCATATTCCGACTTATTTTGTCAACAAATGACAAAATTGAATTGTTGTGTGGTTCATCCAATCTTGCCGGAGATAGCCAGAAAACGAGGGAGGCAAGAAGTGCAAAATGTGAATAAAAGGTATAAAGGTCGCTAACTTTACTGGTCATAAAAATAAGACGTGACAACTTTACCACATTTATTGCAAGAATTTTGTTAATTAATAGTGAACATATGATCGTCACTTTTAAAGGTTCCTTCTTTTAAATTAGTCGTTTTAGCGTATATAGTTATTATGTGCAATGGAGCAAAACGGTATGAGCAGATGAAAAAGAGACTATCAAATGAGAGTCAGTTATAATTTGCCAAACAGTTTAGAAGATCATGTCGTTTGAATGGGTTTTCTGGCTACCAGTATTTACAGAGAAGCGAAACGACTTGAGCAATTCCAAGAGAAAACTATCAAATAAAAACTAACCGTGAAGTATTGTTGAAACAGGTCTTACAAGTGGTTCCGGAGGAGAAACTACCACGGACATATACTTCGACGATCCCAATAGTTCGCTATAAGAAGCTCAAGTACGCTAAAAAAAACTACTAAAACCCACTTCGACTTCAACATCCGCGTCAATATCAGCTTTACAAATCGTTTTGAATACGCAAAAGTGTTCAACGCTTTTAAAGTTCACACTTAAAGCCCTGGAGGTGCTAAACAGAGGTTTATCGGTTTATAGTGAATGATTGATTCATGTAGATTAGGTGAAGGATAGTCTTGTTTCAATACCTTTCCAGTTTTATCAGAGACACAGTGGCGACTAAAAAACACAGTAATTTCCTTTTGACCCTTGCTGGTATCACATACACAACATAGTCTTTACTAATACAAATCTCGGAACCATTCTGAGTACCAACGACAGTAGCATCGTCACAAGCTGTAAAATTTGACATTGTCAACAAATACCCATTTAACAGTGGGTGAAGTATAGCACACTTATTCCAAACTTGTCAACGTATGTTAAATCATCATAAGTATTGAAATAGTGCCTAGATTGTACAGTATCAAACGTCCAATAACAGAGATTTTTGGATGACAGTATCTGAATGTTACAGCACACTTTGTTAAAGTAGTTGGACAAACTATTTCGGGTCAAATGTGCATTTGTCATCTAGCATATGAAACTGGAACTATTTAACGATATACTAAACATTACGATTAAACTGTAATCTTTTTGTTAATAGTTTGTACTGATATTTCTGCTATTGAACGTTGTTTTTTGTTTTTCAGTTAGCAAGTCATGCTGCATGTGGTCCTTACCAAACATCGTCTACGAGCGAACGGGCGCAAGGCATGCTGATGACGGACGGAAGCGCATACGCAAGAAATGAACTTAACTATTCTAAAATAATGTACATGTACCCTTTAGTTTTCATGCGAAAGCATACATTGCAGACTAGTAGCTTACACCATGATCGAACTCGTGTCCTCTGGATTGCACTAGAACCCACTAGACCACTGTGGACAACAATCATAAACGATACATTAATGATAATTTTACCTATTCTAGGGAGCTTCCATTTGTTCTACATTTCTTGGCTTCGAACCCAGAGGCGAAATCAGTTGTTTTACTAAAGGACACTAAACGTATTAAAACAAATGAAAATTTCAATCAAAGATTATAAATCATCAAACGAAACCACAAAGAGGTAAACGTTAATTTATTAGTCATGGGAGAGAAGGCTGAATTTTACTTTCAATACCTATACTTTGCACTGTATGGAAAGTGGTAGAGGATTACATGGGTGTGCTCCGATGTAACATATATCCTTTCAAACAAAGGTAAGCATCTACAAACGCCAATATTTTCAGTAGAGGAAGACAGTCTCTTCGAAAGGCAATATGTATGTATCACAGCGCTGTTTATGACATTCATTTCAATATGACACTTGACTAAAGTAGTAGTACAATAAAGAATTAAGCTTTAGAATTATTCTGATTAAGAATTAGTCGGAAAACTTCTGGTTTTGTTCTTATGACTTGAAATATCTCCAATGTTATGCTTATGAATTTTTTTACGACCGATTTCTCACTAATCTTTGACTTAGTGTTTGATCCCATTTGCCCACCGATTTTCAAATAAACGTCTTTCTTTTTTATCAAAACTAACTACTTAAATCACTCGATTGTTAAGAGTTCGCTTTTAATAGAAAGCACTTTAGCTCCGCCAACGACCACGGACCTATATATGCATAGGTCCGTGCCACAATACATGGGGTTGACCCTGGGTTGACAAACTAAAATTACTAACAGTCTTTCGGATGAGACAAAAACCGATGTCCCATGTATGGGTGCTATACACCTGGCATGTTAAAAGAACCAGAGGTGTCTCTGGAATTAGGACGCTAACTGTATCTTGCACTATCCTCCACAACCTAAAATAACTAACCTCTTCTGGGGGCGTTGGTCATGTGGGAAACCGGTACATATACCAACGATAAAACCCTAATATACGATACAATACAATACATGTCTGTGGCTATGCAAAAGGTCAAATGAGGTTAAACACTTAGTAAATTTATCAAGTCAAATTTTAACAATTAAGAAACACCGGTCGCTCGCTCCCTTAGGGTTTCTTAATTGTTGAAATTTGACTTAATAAACACTAACTTATACATGTTGTATATCTATTTATGAAGAAATCCAGTTTGAAATTTTACGGCAGTACTTTATAATGATTCCCGATCTTATATAGTTCATTGTGACCTGAACGCAATACATCAAACCATATCGAACTTGGAATCGCTCTTTGTCAAAGTTTACTTCACTTGGGTCTATTTTCCATATATTGAACTTATTCCAAAGTAAAAAAAATCGTCTTACATGGTGTTTTCTCCCGTATTAGACTATTTCAACTCAAACCATGATGAAAATAGGTCTTACTCGACTTAAGCACACAGCGTAACACCTCCTGTACAGTGTTATTTTGATGAATGATTATTTTACCTCACATATCAGATACGTTCAAATCTTGCATATCCTTGGCCCTAGGTCTTAAATCGATCGTGCATTGTATAGACATCTGGGAGACATATACGAGAGACAGAAGACGTGGGGAGAGTATGCAGATACAAGCAACCGCAAAAATTTGCATCCGTAATGATTTCTTCATAGACATGAGTGAAGATTCCGCTGAAGTTTTGAACTAAATGTATAAAAACATTCTAAAATTTCTTTCTAAAGATAACAAATCATAATTGTAGACCTTCTACGACTAGAACCAATTAATTAAATCAATAAGATCATACACCGACATACATAAGTAACCGACATACGAACTTAATATTGTTTAATACAAGTTAAAAGTCGCTTATAAACGGTACTGAAATTAATGTTTACTGACAATGGCAACTTTACGAAAGCCTATTAGGACCATTTGAAAGAGAAAAAAAAATATTGTGAAGTCGTATTAACGCGAAAAAAGGCGTCATAATGCGAAAAAGACGTAGTAACACGAAACAAGGTGTAATAACGCAAAGAAAAGGCGCAGTAACGCAAAGAAAGGCGTAATAACGTAAATCAAAGGCGTTTTAACGCCAAAAAAGGCGTTATAACGCGAAAGAAATGCGTAGTAACGCTACTAAAAGGCGTTATAATGCGAAAAAAGGCGCAATTTTGCGAAAGTAAAGGCGTAATAACGCTAATAAAAGGCGTAATAACACGAAAGAAAGGCGTAGTAACGCGAACTTCAGGCGTAGTAACGCGAAAGCAAAAACGTAATTACGCTTATAAAAGGCGCTTTAACGGGAAAGAAAGCGTATATAAACGCTTATAGAAGGCGTTCTAACGCGGAACAAAAGGCGTTATAACGCAAAATAAAGGCGTTATTACGTAACAAAAAGTGTAATAACGCGAAATTAAGGCGTTATAACGCGAAATTAAAGGCGTTATAACGCTAAACAAAGGCGTATAAACGCTTGTAAAAGGCGTTATATCGCGAAATAAAGGCGTTATATCGCGAAACAAAAGGTGTTATAACGCGGAATAAAAGGCTTAATAACGCGAAATTAAGGCGTTATTACGCGAATCAAAAGGCGTAATAACGCCCTTTGAAAGTCGTAAAAACGCCCTTTTTAGATAAAAGGTAATCTGAATTTCTTTACAATGTTGATAAAAAATTAGTAGTTAATTGGCATAAATGCAAGTTTTTTCATGAAGATGCATATAATATTTCATGAGTGACAATCTTTTCGAAAGGGCATGTTGACGCTAAAAGATTTTTAAGAAATAGTGAAAGTTATGTGTTCGCGATTTAATCATTTTTATCAGGAACTGTCTATGGTATAGGGTATTCCTGCTAAAATTGCAATTAATGAATAGATTTTGCGTTAAATCAGCTTCTCATTGATATAAAATATGTTGAAATGTCTTTCGTTTGAAGAAAGTCAGGTATATATTTAGACCCATCCGATAAAAGCTCTTTAAAATGGAAAAGTCGAAGCCGACTAATTTATTTTCATACAGGGATAAATTGTCTGACGTCCAATCGGTTAGGTCACCATAAGCTGGAAGAGTTTTTTTTGGAATTGAGACAGATAAATGTGTATAAAACAGAAATTGTATCATTTTGATATCACTCTAGATACTGGTCACGTGACATTTAAAACATCGCAAATAAACAGAAATGAAACACACCTTCAAGAATATACATTACGCTGTATTTAAATATGACTTGCCTCCAATATTTCCTAGAATTCAGTTGTTATTACTAACATAGGAATTGAACACAATTGCAGTTAATTACAAGAGGATTTTATGTTCGAAAGTAATATTGACGAATGAATTGTTTATTGTAAGAAATGAAAAATTCAGTCAGACTTAACTTAAATATTCAGGATTGGTCACGTACTAAGCCTATTTCAACAAGATACTAGTATAGCTCCATAGAGACAACTCTATATGTTTCATTATACCTCGGTAAAAGCCTTGGTGAATGTCTAACAGAATGTGCGGTGTAAAAGCAGAACATGAATTGGAATGTATGGAATTAAACGGCTCTCAGCTAGTTATTTAAGTAACAAGAATAAAAAGCATACGGTAAAGCCACGTGAACACAAACTTGGATAGAACATCACAAGGGATAAGGGATATATACATCTTCCAAAATTAGATTATTGATGGTAAAGGCTATATCAGTAATACTTAGTTAGTTACAATGTACTAAAACATTTTCGAGATTGAAACTGTATTGTACACAAAGCCAATGATTATATCAAAGCACTGAGAACGCTGATATAGCAGGTGGCAGGCAGGGGATCAATCTCAGTGTTACAGGAAGTACTGTATTTTACATTGTTATTTGCGCAATTAATTTGTCTCTCAATTCGATTCTTTCAAGAAGTAACATGTGTTTTTCGGAGCTTAAGCTTGCATTGACTGGAAGTCAGTAACCTTTGAACCGCCAATGAAAAGACAAGAAGAAAGTGCTTTGAAACTAAGTAGGGCGCTATTTGATTGGATAATACCGCAGGAAAAAGGTCCATAAAATATCCTTGCGTTCTCAGTCTTCATGAATGGATTTTATAATTGTAATAGGTAAACAGTTCATATCTATATATTAACATGATATGCTGTTACCTCCAAACTAATATTAACTATGAGTGTAGAGTACTAATATTTTTCTCGGGTAAATAACAGTCAGTATTTCAAGTCACATTATTGAGAAGAACAAGAGCTGTCCCTCATAAGTGACGAATACCCCGAAAGAGGTGTCTCACAGTCTGTGTCCTCTCAATGTGCTCAAGCTCAACAATTGTGCCATGTAATTCTTAAATCCTTCCATGCATGACAAAGCAACCATGCACACAGTATTCCATTACCTTTAAACTATAATTGTGACCTTGACCTTTGAGCAAGGGACTTGGGTCTTGCACGCGACAAATTATCTTGATGTGCTGAACATTTGTGCCAAGTTATTTTATATTCAATCAATACACGACAAAGTTACAGTCCAGCCACGAATTTGTGCATATATACAGGATTCTATTACTTTCAAACTCTTTATATGACCTTGACCTTTGAGGTAGGGGCGTGGGTCTTGCACGCGACACGTTGTCTTGATGTGCTGAACATTTGTTGCAAGTTATTTTAAAATCCTTCAATGCATGACAAGGTTACATTCCGGGCACGATTCTAACTATATATATATATATATATATATATATATATATATATATATATATATAGGATTCCATTACCTATAAACACAAAGTATGACCTTGACCTTCAAAATAGGGACGTTGTTCTTGCACATGACACTTCGTTATGATGTGCGAAACATGTTTGCCAAGTTATTTTAAAATCAATCAATACATGACAAAGTTGCAGTCCGGACACGCATGTGTGCATATATACAGGATTTTATTACTTTCGAACTCTTAGTGTGACCTTGACCTTTCAGCTATGGACATGGATATTGCACGCGACACGTTGTCTTGATGTGCTGAACATTTGTGCCAAGTTATTTTAAAAAACTTCAATGCTTGACAAGGTTTAACCTTTAAGGTAGGAACGTGGTTCTTGCACATGACACTTCGTCTTGATGTGCGAAACATTTGTGCCAAGTTACTTTAAAATCAATTAATACATGACAAAGTTGCAGTCACGAACGGACAGACGGATAGACGGTTGGACGGACGGTGCGATTTTAATATGCTACCCTTCGAGGGCATAAAAACAAGCTTGTTTTTCTGATGCATATGTCACGGTACGGACTTAATAATAAATTAGGATAAAACGTGCAAGTGTCCGGTTAGCTCATCGATCGAGCGTTCGCCCTGTAAGCGAAGGGTACCGAGTTCAAGCCTTGGTCAGGTTACATATTTTTCTCTTGACAGGAATTTTTACTAAGAAATCCAGCTACCTTTTCTCTTTCATATACTCAAAATCGCGCCGATCATCTTTTTAAAGATAGTTCTTGTTAAATTATATTTCTACAATGTAGATGTAAATCTACAATTTTTTATCTCCGGATCAATTCACGAAAACAAGCAATCCCATATGTTTTTATAGCCATAAAACTTTGAATTAGCGAATTGATGAATGAACAAGTCCTCTCGCGAAAAGGAACCCCTCGAAAATAAAGTTCTCGCGAATATTTCATGATATACAGTAATTATCTTTCCGAACAAGAGTGGTGGTTGTATTTCCATATGAAAAATCGTGTGATTAGGAACCCCAAAAGCATTTTCTCTGTACTCGTAATACAAGCTATAGAATGACCGCAATAAGGCACTAATTGTATCGGGTACTACATGATATTGTCGGCAACATTGCTACTTTTAGCTATCAATGTTGCCCACGTATTTACAACCATTATGTATACATGAAATGATGTATTGAGGCTTAAATAATTTCTCAATCGTTATCATAACATTTTATTTATGCTGGATATTCGTCATCTCTAGCTTCACAATGGATCAATGTCTTGAACTACTTTTACCGTCCAGTTCGAGGAATACTTCGTGCTTTAGAACAGTTAAGCTAAGTGTAAGAAATCAGAAATCCAGCATTGCAATTATGCCTTTGGACAAACTTCATGGCACAAAAATGTCCTGAATCTATAGTCTTTGACTGGCCAATAGTAAGCGAAGTTTCAAAACTGTTCAGTTTTAAACCAAAGATAAAGGGGTTGTCACTGTCAGTATATTAATATCATTAAAATCGTTGCCGTTGTTGATGCTGTATGGGTTTAACGCCCGTTTCCACGGTTTTACAGGCTAACCAACGTTCCTGGGAAGGATTAGCACTGGAACCCTATCCTCCATAACAAATTGCCAACTTTCTCATAACTACCTGTGTGTCCTTTCTTGTCACTTTAATACAATGGTGTACAGAGACAAACTATAGTCGTGTAGGTGGTGAGCTCCGGTTTTTACAGACAAAGAGACTGATTTATCTATTTAATATTCATTGGAAGGTCACATTGTTGCTATTTATAGCTGACAGCAGCACGTGACCGGTATACTATATTATGCAATAGTGTCATTATACAGAGGATATGCCCATCAACTTTATAATTTTAATGTTTTATAATTAGGGATCTAAGTATTTACTGAATTAATTTGATTTCACGAATCGTTTCAATTACCAAATATGACTATCATATCTGATGACAATTAAATCATCGCAAAATCTCGAAGTTTCAATCTAAAGTTGTTACACAGCAAATGGAAAGAAACACCACTTTGGCCACTGTTACATCAAGTAAACCTTAAAGAAAAAGATATGTAGGACATATTATCACACTCAGCAAATCGCGAAACAATATTTCTGCACTCTTTGTCAACATTTTTTCAACAAAAGAAATTTTGGAAAAAAAACTAAGCCAAATCTTCCGTGGGCGTTTGTCATGAATTGCTTTATTATAACGCTTGTTAAGAGGAACGTTTATTAAAGCCATATATTACACAAGTTTCAAATGTTTCCAGGCCCTCTTCCATGATGCATGGAAGTTTAACAACATGCCCTGGATTATCAACGATCACAAAAATGTAAGGTTAACTTTTCGAATGTGATCCCATGGTTCGGGTTATTCTTAAAGGATCTAATCGGCCCAATACATCAAAGGGAACACACATTTTGAAAAAAAGAACCAACAAGAAAGCCAATCGATTAGGCAAACCAAAGTGTGGTTTTTGGCACGCCAGGTACAACTTCTATCTCAGTACGTCGACAAAGTGCCCGGAACATATTTTTATTTAAACGCGGTTACATGCACCAGTACGGATATAACAACTGACTACTATAAATGTCGCAGAATGTCGCACAAGTTAACTTAAGTCCTACGTTAGTTTGACAAACTAGCCATATCTTATTTTGAAGACCAGTAAAATGAACAACCGATTTTTTTTTACAATATTTTAAAATTCTGGCTTCCTGGTGAATGTCGCGGTAACGCTGAATTCATTGGTTGACAGTTATTTTGTAAATTGATGAGTCTGACCAAATGTAATATTATAAACAATTGTACAAATATATGATACAGCACTTGCTTTTTATCCTGCACAGAAATGATTTCAAGGCACTATAATATGTGCAAAAAAGCAGGCCGTTTTTGACATGATGAATTTAAAAGTGACATTCAACCAATATTTGGACACACTAGCGTCATTACTTCGTACTTTTTTGTATTTCATTTCATTTTTTAACACTAGATCTACTTAATATTAGATCCGCAATAAATAAATGAACTAATTTGTGCTAATTGTGTCTTTTCGGTTCACAATTCTGCAATCACCAATCAAGAAATAGACTTGCCCAAATTTAGATCCCATTGTAAATATCTACGTATAAATGGCTTAAAAACTTGACATTCATTTTCTATTTACAACACCTTTTATGTGATATACTAATGCCAAACTTAAATTCCTAGGACCACATTGACAATTGGCTTTCATTTTACCAAAAAAAGATGGCTTACCGGCGGAAATGGCCTTTATTTGTACCAAATCATTAATAACTTTACATTTTATTCAATGAACGTGTTTAAATATAGAGCAGTATTTTTTTTTCAATGATATTGCAATAGGTAAAAAAGGGCTTCGTGACAACTCTTTTTCGCGGAAAAGCGATTTTATTACAAAAGAAATGAATATGTCAACACTATTTTAATGTGAATAGAGCAGG
The DNA here is from genome assembly GCA_032359765.1 of Saxidomus gigantea. NCBI lineage: Eukaryota > Metazoa > Mollusca > Bivalvia > Venerida > Veneridae > Saxidomus > Saxidomus gigantea. The sequence goes on along the minus strand of JAUMHA010287251.1, from coordinate 3,303 downwards.
GTTATGTCATTATCCTATCAGTATATTTATCTTAAAATATCAGTGAATTCAAAAAGATCATGGGACTTTAAAAATAAAGTTTAAACCAACAAGAAAATACTTTCTTGGCCTCACAGAAGTATGTCTACCGACAAGGGATAAAATAATGTAATTTTTGCAACCTCATAGCTGAGTTTTCCTTGGGGGTTTATTTTGTATGTGATACTTCAATTTGAAAAATAAAATTATGTTTAAATCCAAAACATTTACAATTGAAAACAAACACTGATATTGAATAAAGCTGGAAAGTAGAGTTACGATAACCAGGGGCTATATAAACAGATACATTTCTGTCTTATGTTATATTTTCTAAACAAATAAATACTGTCAAAATATTTCAGTTGACTTTTTAAAAGTGCTGTGTCACGTACGGTAATGGTCTTGCATACTAGTAATTGAGGGAAATGTGAACATATTCCGAATACCTGCATTTTTAAGTACTGTGAATCAAATTTCAGTTACACTTGCAGGTATAAATTACATTTTTATATTTAAACAATTTTTGGCTTGAAGGTAAGGACTGCAAAAATTTTGCAAACCCCACAATATTTAGCAAATATGACACAATATCTTTGTAATTTTGATATACGACCATGTTTCATTTCTGTATTAGCTAAAAGCTTAACAAATCGAAACATAATTTACAAATTATTATATGCCTATATATGTTTTATCATAACGCAGTAAAATATCTGTACAACACTTTATACAGGAATTCACTAAAACTGTATGCACGAACCCTTTAAGTAATACTCCTTTATACTCAAGATTCAGCCAAAAAGCGAAGCGGTAATAACTTCAAAAATACTGAAATAAACAGTTACACCTTTACTTTATATTTGGTTTTAGTTTAAGAATGGATAGCCCTTGATTATAAAAGGTAATTGGCATGTTGTCCAGAAACGAGACATTTATCGATCTTATGTTCTTCTTGCAAAACGCATTTATTTATTGAGTATTATTTCACGTACATTAGCATATTTTAACATTTTGAGAATGCCCCTTTATGAGTGCTGTAGGGATGCATGTGATAAGTACACAAAACAAAAAAGATTATATTGCCAGTGTTTAATTTAATTATGTTTTCTATGCGCGAATCACTCTTTCGTACTCACTCACAAGAGGACCGCTTACATCGTTCACATGGGTACCATTGTCCCCACTATGATCACAGACGACAAAATAACAATACAGCGATTGTTAAGATTTCAAGTCTATGTAAAGGCTTCGTGTTGTTTGAATAGAGATAAGACTCATCAAATTCTTGGTAATCATTAAAAAAGGTGAAAAAGAACACCGAAACTCGTTTGCGAAACTGTTTACATGGTACTTATTTCGTTTCTGGAGAGTAGGTCAAGAGCTCATAGTCAAGGTAATCAAAGGTTAGAGTTGAAATATATTTGCAAACTTTAACACGTGGTCCACACTTTGGAAACCAAGAAAGAATATCTAATTTTGATCGCGGAGGTATAATTAGAACAGTTAAGAGAGCTTTAGCACTTGATAACAAGTACATACCAAATATCTGAGTTCTAAACCCTGCAAACATCCTTCATAATTCTATATAATAAACGCTGCCAGGGTGTGGCAAATTTGGACCTAGAGGCATAATATGAACAATTTTGAGAGACGACAAAGTATGCATGAAACAAGAGATCCCTGGAGCAGGGCCAAAACACGAACTATCTATGATCTGGGCCTAATGGTTTTTGACAAGATATTGCAGTATTTCCTTATATAAGTCTTTATAAAACAATCTTTACACGCGTCTTTGTTGTGATGTATTGCAACACAAATTTTTCTTAAATATGGCCATTCTTAAATTTTAGATAATCTATTTGATTTCCTACGACCATGCTGCAATTTCCAAGCAATAAGCCGAAAACAAACTTATAAAATATTAGCTTAAACCATGGTCAAGATAAACACAAATATGTCACTCAAACAGCGAACAAACAAAACCACGAAAATACAACAAACAAAAATATGTGTAAGTGAGATACTGACTTTATTTGGGGATGTGCCTTTTATTTAGCAATGTAAAATAAATTCATGGTGAAATAACTATAACATTGTGATAAAATCAATAGTAATTCAGGAGTAACCTTCCAACGAAATTGACGCTATAAAATGAGCAGGCTGTAACTGATTATGTATAGATACTTTAGATATCAGTATAAATAGTTCGCATTCCAAACACGGCTGGAACGACGGGACTACTTTTTCAAATGGAGGATTAAAGGCGCAATTATCGACGGTAGAAGTAGTTTTTGAGCCAGCGTAGATTGTCAATAAAATAGCTAACCTTATATACAACTGAATAAAAAGTTTTGATTGAAAATCTTACCAAAATGAAGAAATTTGAAAAAAAAATGAAAGTCTTTATAAGTTTTATGACATTTGATGGCATACTTAGCAAAGCACTAGTTAAAGGAAAATTTTATTTCACTTTATATCTCTTGAAATAGGTTTTTTCAGTATCAGTAAAGCCCATACGATATTTCTACTTACATCATGTACGTATCCATCTTTCAATAAAATATGGTGTGAAAGATGCCGCGTGAATAAACAAAGTTTTGACGAGCGGAACGGAAAAAGAACATTGTGAGGTAAAAATGACGTCATATTGTTCCGCATTACGTTGAGTAAATATCCTAGTAGAAAATAATCCGTTTCATTCATTCACCTTGTCGTTGTTTATTAGACGTTGAGCAATGCTTGAACGGACATAATTTCTTAAATAAATGAGTACGTTGCACAGACAGGAATTTTGACATAGAATTAGACTTCTTAAAAAACTCTTTGGCGAATGAAGTTCAGATTATTTTAGCTTTTACAGATACTTAAATGTCAATTTTTAGAGAACTTTATCATTGGATATCAAGAAAAAAATTAATTCTTTCCCAAATGCACACACGTGGTTTTTGAGATTGATGTTCTTTCGTTCCTTGAATAATGACAGTATATGTAGCATATGTAGCACAAAACACCGCTATAGTTATTTATTTTGTTATATTATCATTTTAGGATACATTTTATATTACTTGTTATCCCGTATGTGGGCGTTTGTCGTTGCGGAAAATAACATGGCTCATTTGATCGATTTTATGTTGATAATTTGTGAAATAGCATCGAAAGTTAATTGCGAAATAGGAATGCAAAAAAACGTGTATAAATATAAAACACCATTTTTGGATCGATTGAATTTATTCAATCGTATCCAAAGTTAACAGAGTATTTCAGACCCTTACGGCCGAACTCTTA
>JAUMHA010287140.1:0-14834 GCA_032359765.1 Saxidomus gigantea | reverse complement strand
TCTATTTCGTATTATTTTAGCATACAGTTAAAACCATTTTTCTTCGCATTCTAATAACCGCTCCTACCATGTACTTCAGGAAAAACTATTCCATAATAGGCAGCGGCGGCGCCAATAAAACGTCTTAGTAAAAAGTCGTCCAGTAGATATGCCAAGGTTTATAAATATTGAAAAAGTATCCATTTGTTTTTCTTTTTCTTTGATTGCTTATAGTCCCGGTCGACCCTCGGATATATCCGTACTGAACTTGTTAAGACATCTGACAGGCGCAGGTTGAAGAGAGACAGATGCATATATAAAGGAATCCTAGTATCATACTCTAGCACTTTTACGATAGATCCCTTGGTCCTTTTCTATGTGTCCGGTGTATAGCACCGAAACACGTGAGACTACATCTTGGTTTCTAACCAATTCATCTCTAGATGGGTGGGTACACTGAAAAACGTTTCTGAAATTTCCAGTGCCCCGGCCGGGATTCGAAACGGGGACCTCCGGATTAGTAGTACAGAGCGTTAACCACTCGACCACCGCGCCACCCGTTTCCATTGTTCTAAATTGTATTAATGTTTTTTGAAGAATGCAATTGAAAACGTTTAAGAATCATTGAATTAATGAATCATTGTTATCTACTTAAAACATCTGTCAAAATGTTTAACTTAACTAAGGGATTGTACTAGTTTCCAACATTTATAATCATATCGCTTTTAGTTTACCAACAGGATCATATGATATACTGCTAGGAGTTAAATATGATATTGTTATTTTGTACGAGTTCGGGTTAAGGAAGAAAACAAAAGGTCAAAAGTAACGGTTTGTTACGAAAGACCGGTGGTGACATTTCGACTGCAATATTTCACGATTTCACAAATTCACGATTTCACTATTTCACGAATTCACGATTTCACGAATCAACGAATACACGATTTCACGATTATACTTCTCGATTTCACGAATTCACGATTTCAACTTCACGAATGCGTTATTTCCTAAGCTCATGTTTCCCTATTCATGACATCACAAATGCGCAGGAAAATTCCAGTGGGATGATTGGAGATGGTGATCTGTGCAATTAAATGTGGTATTATGCTGAAAACTTGCCAAACATACTGTCATGTCTTGTATGTGAACAGAAATGTACAGGATTGGTAGTCCAGAGCGTTAACCACTCGGCCACCACACCACCTCATGGCAGTGAAGCCGCCTTGGTGCAGTGGTAGCGCGATCGTCTCGGGATCGGAGGGTCCCAGGTTCGATCCCCACCAGTTCCCCAAGTAGTGTCCTTATGTAAGACACAGATAATTTGACATTGTTCCTCTTTCTCCCTTTGCAAGGTTGATTCCATCTGGAGTAAGTCTCAAGAACGATTTAAGTTCTTGTTTTAATAAAGCAGTATGAAAAAAATCTGATGTCTCATTAACAAGTCAAAATACTTGATGGTTATCAGAGTAAAGCTTGTGCTTCATATTAATCAGGGATCCTTGAAGTTGAAATCGTGAAATCGGGAAGGTGAATTCTTGAAATCGTGAATTCGTGAAGTTAAATTGTGAAATCGTAAAATCGTGATATCGTGAGATCTTGAATTCCTGAATTCGTGAAATATTGAATTCGTAAAATCGTGAAGTTCAAATCGAGAATTCGTGAAAACAGGAAGTTGAATTCGTGAAGTCGTGAAATCGTACATTCATGAAACCATGAAATAAAATCGTGAATTCTTGAAATCGTGAATTCGTGAAATCGTGAAGTTGAAATCGTGACATCGTGAAATCGTGAATTTAAAATCGCGTAATATTGAAGTTTAAATGTCACCACCGGTCTTTCGTAGTTTACTACTTTACAACGTTTGTGGTAGAATACAAGAAGGACCACTGGTCCAATTTCTTCCAAACTTCGTAGAATGTTGCGTGGATAGTATTTTATTAAAAATACTCATTAAATGGTTCCGATTCACCGCAAAAACAAATAGCGGCAATAATTCAGATTAGAATTAATCTTCCGTCATCACGTAATTAACTACATGACAAATTTCAACCGAACTTTGCAGGATTAATGCTTGGATGATCCTCTACCAACATTGCTTAAACGGTTCCGCTTCACCCCACGAAACGGCTGTCAGGGCTAAAAATAGAAAAAAATCTTTTAACGAAATCTTCTCCTTAACCACGTGTCCAAATATCAAGCAAACTTTACATAATCATTGCCTTGGATAGTCGTATACTACACAATAGTTCATATGGTTCCGCTCTGTCGCATAAAATGACCATCAGATCTAAAAACAGAAAGAGCTTTTGCACGATATCTCCTCCTTAACCGCTGGCCCAATTTTAAGAAAACTTCGCAGGAATATTGCCTTGATGTATATAAAAAAGAACTAGAGCTAAAATAGACTTTTAAACACAATCTCCTCTTTTACCACTGTGTGCATTTCAGTCAAACTCATCAGTATTGATCATTAGATAGTCCACTACCAAAATGCTTTAAACGAACTGGCCACCAGAGTTTAAAATAGAAAAAAAACACCTGTAATCTCTCCTTAACCATTGAGCCAACTTCAGCCAAATTTCACAGGATTGTTACTTGGATGGTCCTCTAACACAATAGCTGAAGTGGTATTGTTCCACTGTACAAAAATGCTGCCAGAGCTAAAACATAACTTTACCATCACCACTGCGTCAGTTTCAACCAAACGTCACAGGATTATTGCTTAGCTGATAACGTACAAATATTACTCACATAAGTCTGCTCAAATGCACAATTATTCTCTTTGATTGCCTTAGCGACTTAACTTCCCTGTATAATTCCCTAATGCGTACATAATAAATTATTGAATCAGTCTGATTGATCAGTTTGTTCTACAGCTTCATTGTACGTTAAGAAGTTTTAAAGTGGCTAAAAGTACGGATGTGACATTTTATCTCGTCATGTCACGGAACAGACATAACATGACTTTGTACGTTGCTTTTTGCTCTGGAATACTGGAACATGCGTTTATATTTACTAACATTGAACTACTGTAATATCGAACAAGCCGTTATGGTAAACTGCCTACCTGTAAATCACTGAAATACTGTTGAAAACGAGCATTTAAACGCCACAAAACAAAAACAATGGTCAGGAATTGTGTACTGTTCTTTACTTGAAAACTATGTTTAGGTAAAAAGAATATAAAATAGGCTTTTTGTTTCAATTGAACTGGCTCATCACTGATTGATACATGTAAGACTGTCATTTACTGAAATGAAACAACATTGCACCGGCAATATACCTGGATATAGACTATTACTGCAGATGTTCTTTGTGCATTCACCCTTCTCATGGCAATGGTATGTCATCTCCTTTCGGAACCCGTTTTTACAATTATCACATTGAAACCAGTCTTTCCCGTTGCATACTCTTTGTCTACAGTAATATGTCTTTAAATAAGAACTTTAACCTTTTCATTTTTCTTTGCCAGGTGTTATCCTTCCCTTTTTGAAGTACTAGGACGATATAATATATGATTATCATATGCTGCATTCAGAATGTAATTTACTGTTAAGAGAAGCTGCATTCAGAATGTAATCCGTTGACAAGACTTTGGATCTAAGGGAACTGGCTAAATCATTGTTCTTCATGCTGCTTGAAAATTTTACATCATATTTGTAAATATTTCGAGTGAAAAATGTCTTATCTGACAAACAGATAATTTTAAGCTTAAGATGTGAAGGCTTGTTTTGTGTCCGGTCATTTAATATGTCTCCAAAAGAAGTTTGAACAAAGTTTCCATTTTCTTTCTTTTTAGTATTTCTTCTCTGTGACATTTGTTCTTCACAGCGCTTTGTTTTTTTTGTGTGTCCTTAAGCAGCTGTTTATTGCAAGCCGTAATGTATGTGCATGTAAAATCTGTGTAAAATGCATACACAAGGAAAAGCTCCTGAAAACAAAAAATATTCCCGTTTTCAAAGTTAAAATTTTCTGCATCTTAATTGTTGTTGACTGTATCATTCAGTTTAAAAGACAATGAAACCTTACATCAGTTGTGTATGTCGATGATATAGTGTTATCTCGATTTCTTGTAGCATTTTGAATGTCCTTTCAATGTCACGTGAATCCACATCAACAAATATCTCATTCAGACACTCTTCATTCTTTTGAGCATTCTTAAGCTTTACCTTAGCAGAATGTTCTGGGTTTTAAAAGAACTATGTATGCTAATTCGTTCCCTCACTACACACATACCTCCAATTTACCTAATGTTTAATTTTCCAGCATCAGAAATATGTCCATTTTTAAGTGAAGTTGTCTCCTCTGAAGCCATTTTAATGTTGTATTGTTTTTGCAATTGAGTCTATCTCAGCTTTCATGATACCTGAAACAATTTCAGAAGCAACGGTCACATGATTATTGTTTACTTCTTGACCACAAAATAGCAGTGGTAATTTTAATAAATAGTTCCTCCTGGTATCTTTGAGGTGGTAATTATACAGCAGAGAGTTACATTCCTTTGCAGTTGAACTGGTTTTGCCAAGCTCAGATAGTGATTATTTCATTGTCTCTGTGTAAACAATGAATTTTGTGAAATTTCATTTACATTTTGTGTATATTAATCTGTGTGTATTTAACTGCATGTGGTTAAAATGATAGCATTTTTACGTTTTGTGAAATAATGTATGCTGGTAGGTTATATAGCTGTATACGTTAGAGTATCTGACTCCAAAAATAGCAAAATCAGAGATTCATCAGAGTCAAAAAGTGCCTTACTAGTATCTTGAGAGACTATTTGTGGATTGATTCAACCAGAATCTATTATGATACAACAAGAATTGATTTCATTGAAAGCTTGACCATTTTTGTCATAAAATTTGCCAATGACTCAAGACAAAGTCTGATATTTGCTTTTTCGCTTGAAGATGTTGTCCTTCCTATTGCTACTGAAAGTTGTCCTACCTGACACACTCCTTAAAGTATACAGTGAAAAAGCACTGCTTATGCAATCCCTCGATATTTATGCATAGTATATCCATACGCAAGAAATATAGAAACTGTTCCCTTTCTGCTACATTGCTTTTAAAGGCAGGACTATATATGAAAAAAACTAAATGTATTAAGTTAATTAATAAGATGCCAGTTTTATCGTTTTTCACAGCTGCGGTTTGTTTGTTCTTCCGTGTGCAGTTTCGATAGACAATTATCATTATAGACAAATAAGGTTGTTTGTATATTTCTAGGAAACAGATGTACTGGATTTTGGTCATTCAGTTCGAAGTGGTTTAAAAACTATCATCTGATACACTACCTAAAGCAGTTTCCCGCACTGCTCTTACAATTTTACTTGTGTCAAGATGAACCGATGGGTAATGCTGTTTTTAAATAATCGGCTTTCGAAACAGAGTTTGTCCTCAACATTGTAATCAACATTACAAATAGAGAGAGTTGATTAAAAAATACTTAAAGCACAATTTGTAGGGTCACTTTCATGGGCCCATCTGTACACAAATTCAAAGAGTTCAAAATCCCAAATGAACAACATTGGCACTTCATCTATGACAATAACTTCCTCTTCACGCAATAATGCTTGAGGAGTGGTTTATCGAACGAGTAAGAGATTATGACCATACGCAATCTGGAACGATTCATCAACTTTAAATCTCAATTGTCTTTGCATTTCACCGTTTTTAAAAACTCGCATACAGCATACATATTATATGGACAGTAATCGGATCTAGGCATAAATGCAAAGACACATTTTTGTGCATAAGATGTAGCACATCCTATAATAACGACGTTTCGTATTTTACCTGTGTTAAGTTACCTGTGTGTGTGCGCGCGTGTGCGTGCGCGCGTGTGCGTGTGTTTGTGTAAGGGTGCATGTCATTGTTTAATATCAAAACCGTTTTATATCTTTTATTCGCTGCTTAGAGTATAGGTCTACAATTTAGCGATTTATACATTTGATGTGTCGGACACACTGAATGATGCAATATGTCATGTCATTCCCTCGAGTGCAATGCATGTTCTGTCATAACACATAAGGCATTTTTGTCCATGTGCATAACGTTTCCATGAATCTCTCTTGGTTGATAATAATACTAAATTCCACATGTATCTTTTTAGACCAGACACGCATTGCTAGCGTTATTTGGTGCTTGAATCACTTTGCCTCGTTGTTTCTTTATTTGGTGTTATAACCAACGTTGGAAAAGGAAGAGAAGTATGTTTTAGGGGGAAATGTGTTTTATTTCGTAGTACATTTTTATACCCACAAACAAGCTATATGGTTTTTCCAAAGACTAATGTAACATTGATGCAAGTGCCTACTTTGTGAGATATAGATAATACACACGCACATATTTAATTTACTATTATACAAATTTAGCACTCTTCATGATCTACAGTACTAGAGGAAATAAAGAATATGTAAATAGATAACTTTACAACTAATATTATATCAATGTTTATAAAGTTATGTACCCCCTATCCTATATATTTGTAGGATTAACTAAAAACCAGAAAAGTAGAAATAAGGAACACACATAAAAAGAAAATAATAAAATACGTCAAATCTGATTTAAATGAAACAAAAATGCGTCACGTACAATAATCTCTCATATGGTTAATTTCAGTGATAAAGATACTCAACAATATTTTTTCACTTAAGTTTTAAGTACTATATTATTTTAAGGTTTGGTCGATTGTTTGTCATCATTTGACTAATACATTTCGTTTTTCTATTAATGCTGCCCAGTCATAAGAAATTACAAATTACACCCTTAGCTTTTGCTATATATTGTTTTGTTCTGCATTTTTGTCTTAAATAGATATTAAATAATGGAATAAAGAGTAATCTTCTACAATTTTCTTTAAAGTTTGATTTTGGCCGATACTCCATAGAAATGTATACAACATATGTTTAATTTGTTTAACAAATAATCAGGAGGATAAGGTATTAAAAAGAGAGATGTAGAAATTATTACCAAAAAAATAAAAAAAATAAATATAGTTCCGTTGCCAAAAACATCTTCTTTTTGACCAGCTATTCGTCATTTTGTTGCATTTTTTGTATAACTTGGTGTCCATTTATCTCGTAATAAATACATGCGTGATCTGACCTATAACCAGAAATAATTTTCGTAATCTAATACAGGATTTATCACTAGATTCCTATCCCGGCAAATTATAAATTCATTTCCAATAGCAAGAAGTTTTTGTTGCATGTATAAAATTTCATAAAATTCTGTTTTTTTTATATTAATATTACCAAAGATTTTTTATAATTGTAAATGGCCATGCCTAAAATAGTAATGTAGTTTTCTTGACCGCCAGTTTCGAAATGTTCCACCTTTTGCTCAAAATTATTTTGCAAAACAGAATCATTTCGCCTTTGCTATTACTTGCATAAAGACTTAAAATATATCGTTTCCCCATTCGGTTCTTTACTAAGATCACAGTATATATATAAGTATATGTTATACTTCCTCTTTCGAAAAAAAGAAATTTGTCTCTTTCCTTACTTGGTATTTCTTAATTTCTGACAATGCTGAGAAAATATTTGTACGTGATCACCCTTGGTTTACAGAAAAAAAATGAAGACATTGTAACGGGGTTTGTCAAAGCATAGATACATTGAAAAGAGTCTTAAAAATGTCAGTTGAGCTGCCATGCCAGCTTTAGTGTAAAAAATAAAATTTTAACAATTACGACAAAGTAGAGTCTGGGTATGCCTTAAAATACCTGACCAGATAGCTATATATGTGAATTTTTACTTACTTTATTTAGTCACAGACCTGTAGAAAGTATTCCATGGAAAGTCTTACCTTTAGTGAAAAATATTGTATTTGAAATGTTCTGAAACGAATGGGCAAGCCCTTCTCATAAATGTTATTCAATATATACATATTTAAATTATCGAACTTGCGACGAAAACATTCTGCGCAAACTAGATTTATATATAACGTAGTCTAAAAAGCAAAAAATGTGCATGTGCATTCAAACGAATACCACAAACTATTTACACAAATTACATACATTTCGGAAGAAAACGTGTGTTTAAGCATATATTGTGATATGACGAGTACACAAGCCTTGCATAATAATTACACCATAGTTATATGTACACTGCCAAAAATTCTATATTGAACTTACACAAGACAGAACATTTACTCTGGATCAAGCACCTTAAATTTCTGCAGAACTTAAAAATATGCATGTTTTCGTTTTAAGCCTGACTGTGTGGTGCCTAATTCTATTATTTCTGTTTTATCCCTGTAGAATTTAAGTTATACATTGTACCAGTTTGTGTTTTATCATCCAAAACAAGTGTAAAAGAAATTTACTGATAAAAAGAACGCCAACTATGTAATGTATAATTCAAAATAACCGGTAACCCATTCAAAAACTAAGTGGTTTTTTAAGACATGTTTATTCTTTAATTCCAGTGATCTGAAAAAGCAGACAATTAATTTATAGTTTAATATAATATTTCCTTATCAAGTTATTGTGAATATTGAATTATCATGCAATTTTTTTAAAATTTTTATATTTTTTTATATCTATTTAAATCAATAACGGATTTTACACTATTGTAATAGTTCATACACTAAGAAAAAAACTAAGTCTTACTTCACAAAAATTGTAATATTACAAAAATTATAGAGTCCGACAAGTCATAAGTGTAAACATTTAATATGAAGAAAAATTTACAGTAATATTCCTGTTAATTTATGTTTTCGAGACAGATCCATAATAGGTGGCCGTTTTAATTTGGTATTGTTGCATTTGTTCTGATATGCTTTTCATCTTAAAAAGTTACTTATTCATAAAAACTATGTGTTACTTAAATTTGTGATACTGAAAAATGGACTCATATGCATAAAATTGAATAAATGTATAAAAAATAGCCAGTATTGTCTATTTCATGCTTGCCGGGCCACATTTTATTGTTCAGCTATACCCTGAGATTCGCATATTTATACATCCTTTCTATAAAAATGTCTAACACTTCCTCTTGTTCAATTTATTTCACTCCTTCTTTTTGTATTTTCGTATATTTTTCCATATATACATACAATCTTTTTGTTAGTACGAATTTAAATGTTTGGTTAATATATATGTTATATCATAAAATAAACACCTTTTGTCAACTTGCCTTTCTCTTTCACAGCATACTTTCACTCTCTTTTTTGTATTTTCGTATTTTTTTGTGTCATATATATCTTTATAAAACATATAATTATACATAGGAAACCCTTCACCATCTTTCATTTCATCCATTCATCATTCTCTTTTCTTCTCTCCTTCATTGTTTTTTATGTCATGTCCTAAACTTTGGTTCGGTATTGTGATATACATTTCCCTCTTTTTTTGTATTAGCTTAATAATATTCTTTTACAATGTACTAATGTATATTATCGAAAATATGTAAAGAAAGTTTTTTGAAAAATATTATACAATTATCTTTGTTCTTTTTGTTAATGTGAAGTTTCATGCTGTGTCATACATTTCCGTTATACTGTGAATGAGATACTCTAGTGGTTTGTTCTGAACGATATTAAATAAAATGCAGACATTTGTAGAGAGTGTAAGTTTATTGTTTATTTCCTGTTGTTTGTTGTTTTAAGTAAAACGTTTATTATACAACAATAATACTGTTTTCTTTTATCACAAAAAAACTTGACTTTAAATAAAATGTTTTATACCAAAAAGATATGAAATAAATTGCGGATTTTCTTTAATGTTTTAGTTTTATTTGAACAAACCATTAACTTTAATGCTAACTTTTTCTTCTTTAAATGAAGTAAAGTCTGCTCTATCACTAAAAGGAATACAGTAAACTCCGCTATAACGAATTTCTTGGGACCTATCCAATTTGTTCCCTACTTAGAACAAAATGCTTATATACGATGCATATGTAACGAACCAATATTTTTTAAATCAGATGTAATAAAATTCGTAAAATCAAGTATGTTCTTTTGATTTTCCTACCTCCTATTGAAAAGATATAAAGACCTGTTACTGTAAAAAGAACCCATTACTGTTGCTAACAGGAGGGCCATAATTGCCCTATATCACTCACCAGAGTACCAGTGCACATAATGAATGTCACTTGTTGTTTAAGGTAGTCATTAGTTGCTAAGGAAGTCACTAGTTGCTAGGGAAAGTCACTGGTTGCTAAAGAAGTCACTGGTTGCTAAAAATCACCAGCTGCAAGGGGCAGTCAGTGGTTGCTAAGGAAATCACTGGTCACTAGGGGTGGTCAGTGATTGCCAAAGAAATCAACTGTTGCTTGTTACTAAGGATGTCTATTGCTGGTAAAGAGGTCACTGGTGGCAAGAGGATGTTAATGGTCACTTAGGAAGTCACTGGTTGCTTGGGAAAGTCATTGGTTACTTTGGCAACTCACTAGTTGCTAAGGAAGTCAGTGGCTGCAAAGGAAGTTATATTTTCCTAGGGGAAGTCACAGATTACTTAGGAAGTCACTGATTGCTAGGGTAATAAGTCGTTGCTTATCATGTCAGTTGTTCTTAAGGGAAGTCACATGTTGCTTAGGAAGTCATTGGTCTTGCTCAATTTCTATTCAGAGTGTACGATAGTTTTTGAAATGTTCCAGCACTGGTATTTTTTTTTCTATTTTTCATTTGGTAGATATTGTATTTCATAAATATTATCATAAAGTTAATTGCACTGGTAAATCTATTATTTATGTTTATACCAAAGCATATTACACTGAAAGCTCAAATTAATATTTGTGTTGTTTTCTTCAAAAGATTAATCAATCCATTCCACAAGACTTTATGATCGCAGTTTAAAAAATATGCTCTAAGTTACCTCATGTCGGTTACAAAATTTGAATCCACTAATCAGGTAATTGTCATTTTTATGGCTTGAAAATGACACTTGAAAAATTCGTTGTACGTTGCTAATGAGGGTAAATATAATACGAGTACTTTCGTTTTTTTCGCTCACTTGCCATAATTCGAAATATTTAACAATGTTTTTTCACTGACATAGGATATCAGCCCGTCTGCACGATTTTAGGTAAAACTATTTAGGTAAAACGAATCATATGAATGTTGTATTTAGCAATGATTATCTATGTATTTGCATATAAAGAGTTTACTACAAAAGTTATTCATGAAATATGTATTCATTTGACAATAACAGGCTACAATTATGCTATTAAAAATGTCATGCAAACGGAAAAATGAAAATTAACGTTTCTTGTAACTCATCGTAAAATATTATTTTGTAGATCGATATATGTACATTATTCGAAGATTAGTGTTTGCCCTACATTTCTGTCCAATGAAAATATCTAAAAATTCAAAATGGTCCCTGTCTATATGCCATAAACCTCTGACAGATTGTTCTATGTATCACTCTATCTTGATAGAGCGCGACTCTATAGACATGTTTGTGCATGACGTCATAAAATGTAGTAAATAAAGACTAAATGTAGGGCAAACACTAAGTCAGTTAGAGGCTAAATAGAGAAATTTATACAACATAGAAACCCAGTCGGTCGCTAGCGCTACCCTCCTTTTGGTTTCTATATTGCATAAATTTCTCTATTTAGCCTCTAACTATTACTTAGTTATAACCGGTGTACGTCATAACCATATATTTCAACATTAAGTAAAGGATAAAATTGGGCCAAAACAAAGTGTTCGATATATCTACAGTAATGTTATATCCAAATTCGATATATACGGAGTTTACTGTAATTGTTTCATGGAAGAGAAATATATTAATAATTATTTTTTTACAGCTGAAATACAAGTTTCTATCAAAGCATCTATTTGTTTTTCTGTTGGGTAATTGTCCCGGATGTCTTTGACAATTTTTCTAATCCTCTCTGAGTCTTCATGTGCTTCATTCTTGTGTAACTTACGTGCATCATAAACGAGTAAAGCCACATCAACTGGAAGAAAAACGGAGCTGACAACACCTCCAGCAACATGGAACCCCTTCGTTGCAGCTCCTAGAGTTCGAAATAGTGGAATTGAAGCTGATGCTGCATCACCGACCACATCGATGCCTTTTGCTAAACGTATTGCGTTGATAATCGTGTTACCAACAATTTTCCATCCACCACAAACTGCCACATTTCCAGAGCCACGAACGGCACCTGCCCAAAATGCAACCCACTTTGGAAAAACTGTGTCAATGTCACCAACATGTTTCAATTCATTCGAAACGTCTATGCATTTTTCAAGGACTAAACGAAAAGCCTTTTCGCATTGATTCAACTGCTTGTGAGTATTGTCTCTTGCCTTCTTTGCTTGAATAAACTCACCTATGCTGGCTCCTCCTGTTGTTACACCACCCGCTCCACCAATGACTCCACCTGCAATACATCAGCAACATGAACTCCTTATAGAAAAAACTGACAATAATTCTACATCAGTGAATTATAATATTATAGGAAAAAATTGATAAACAATTTTGGAAATAGTTCTGAGATGTAACTGATTTTTTCTCAAGAATTATGTTCCTGAAAACAATTAAGTGAAACGTATTCAGGCAAATGTAGGAGCCTGAACTATCTGTACATTACTCGCTAATTAAACACCATGAAAGAAGTGACATTTTATTGTAAGATCACATAATTACAATGTCAAAAAAGAAACAAATGTATTCTTCATCAAAACCCCGAAACCGATAATGTTTAGATAGTGTGTTTTTTGTCCTTTGGTTATTTTCAATTCGGTTTGAGTCATACATCTATTTATTTTACATTGTCTTATAAAGAAAACAAACATGGTGACATATGCAGTTAAACAGTATTAATAGTTTTTGGAAAAATTTAGACTTCTGTGATAGAAGTGACATTTTGATGTATAAACTTCAAACTTTATTACCTAAAGGATTGAATTCTAAAGCACTTTTCAGTATAAATCAAGAATAAGTTTTTTTTTACATGTATGCATTTTTTTCAAGCTGGGATAACAGTTGGTTCCTATTTTTGATTTTTACTATTATAGGAAACTTTCTGCATTTTCACAATCCGGTACTGATAACCCAGCATTTTCTTTTATCGTTAAAGATTTATTATTATACATATATCTAACAAATTATCATATTTATGCATAGATGTGTGTGATGTATTTCATTTTCAGTTTTCCCGCAATTTGACGTGATAATAGTTCAAATGTATACGACGTTACGTCACGTCTGCTTTATATTGTTACTCTGATGAAAGCTTTTGCCGAAACGTTAATATGAAAATGGTGATATAAAAACGTTGTTGTAATAATGTGTTGCTGTTGAATTTTCCATTCTTAGATGCAAATAACTAAATATATGAAAAAATCGTCTACGCTTTAATAGTGTTACATAAATGTTATTCCTTTAGCTTCAAAGTATAAATGAAAATAGGCCTGCATTTTTATAATAGAACAACTCACATCACCGAAAACTGAAATTTGAAAATGTGAAAAGGAAAACTCATCTTTTTATACCTGCTATAACTAATCCCAAAGATGCTCCAAAGGTAACAAATGATAGCCCAAAGCCAACAACGGACAAGGCTCCTCCAACCACACATCCGGCCTGCCCCGCAACTTTAAAAATCTTTACGTCTGAATTTAAAAATGAACATCATCCGTTGAATTAACAAAAAAGAATAGTGTACTTTGTAGGTCTAGCCTACTTATCAGAGATCATGTTGTCTCGATACTCGCTTTACCGTATTGAGAACATCAGCTCAATATTTTGGTCGGATCACACCTTGTATTTCTTAAAACAAGAGGGCCACGTTGGCCCCAAGTCTCTCATTTTGGAAAGCTGTGTTTCATGTGATTAGCAGCTGTATTGATTTTACCAAGTGCTGTTAAGTACTGTAATACTCTGTAATAATAGTAAGTAAAGAAGTACTTAACATGGCTCTATGGTACTTTAGTACTTTACAGTACTCTGTAAAGTAGTATAGTAAGTAAATTAATGTGTGGTTCTTTAATACTCTGTAGTAGTATACATAACTTACGTATTCTGCAGTACTGTAAGTACTTTAAAACTTCGGTATTCTATCATACTATATGATGCCACTGTTTTTCTGAAAGGGACACTGCTAGGAGGTACGAGTAAATCTGATGATAATCCATCCATTAGTTCATGAGAATAAGCTATTTTAAGGTTTTTTTTTTCTATTTCTATTAACAACTGCCCCTTAGCGCACTTTTCCTAAATCATTTTCGTGTTTTTAAAAGGGGTCAATGCAAGGATGCGACAGAGCAAGCTTGGAAAAATCGAATATGTAGTTTTTGAGAAGAAGGGCCTAAAGTGTAAAGGCTGACAACAGACGATGGACTATGGACGCCGTACAACCAACCCATACTCATAGTTCATCCAGAGCCTTTGGCTCAGATGAGCTAACAAAACATAACATGCTATTTTATACCTTTAAACGTGTGAAGTAATAAAATTGAAAGCTGATGTCGTCGCCTTAGTCTAAAAATGTCCTA
The DNA here is from genome assembly GCA_032359765.1 of Saxidomus gigantea. Lineage (NCBI taxonomy): Eukaryota > Metazoa > Mollusca > Bivalvia > Venerida > Veneridae > Saxidomus > Saxidomus gigantea. The sequence continues at coordinate 399 of JAUMHA010287140.1, read as the reverse complement.
TATATGATCTTAGAATGAGTTTGCTCTAACTCCAGTTTTAACAGCAACAACAATGTTGACAAGAAGTGAAACTACTGTTATTAAAGCAAAAATCTGGATATATGAAGAACACATTAGTGTTATTTGAAAGCATTCCGTATTCCATCCGGTAGATTTCTCTTTTTCATAAAATATCGTTATGATATTAAGTTGTTTTTCATTTTTTTGTTCATATATATGAATGTATACAATTCGGATGAACGAATTTGGATACTATACGCCTAAACATACAAGAGATAGGTAAAATTATGTGAAGAATGAAGTAATTGCCTGCTTTCATATTGAAAGTGTTACCCAGATCCCCGTAGTGAAGTGTCCAATTTCTTTTATAAACGAAAGTTACGTATTTTCGACATGACT
>JAUMHA010287029.1:0-14835 GCA_032359765.1 Saxidomus gigantea | reverse complement strand
TTGAAATATCACTGGCAGATGAGTGTCTTGACAAATATTTTCTAGAATAACTTCTTCGTTTAGATCTTCTACTATATTACCTTGACCTGTTTTTATCATGTTTCATTTTGTGCGTTTTTGATCTGTTTCTCGAATAATCTCTTGATTTTGAAAGCTATTGCGAGACTGAATCAGAAGTGTCTCAATAAATCTTGATGTGTTGTTACAAACACTTTTGTTGATTCAGAGGAATATGACCTTGAAGTACATGTAGACGTTTTGGTTCTGGAAGACATTTGTTTGCGAACTTCTGGTTTAATATCTGGAAGCTGAAGTACTATGTATTGCAGTTTAGTGTACATCATCCTCTGTCTCACTGTTTGGAACATCAGGTAGTGCTAAAACTAACGCACCCATATCTGTTTTGGTCATTTCCTGGCTTGCGGCAAGAAGCTGATTTACAACATCTTCCATTTAAGGTTGCATAGTATGTGTTTTCTTTATCTCGGCAATATTGTAAATCATGCAATGTTGGTTTTGATAGCATAGGTTATGCCTTAGCCATACTTTCAATCAATGGTGTATATGCCGGGATACTTGTATTTGTAGTTGTTGTTGAAAGTTTTGATGATACAAGTTTGGTAACTGGTGTGCCGGGTGTAGTTCCTAAAGGCATATTTGTGATAACCGGTGTTCCTGGTTGTCTTGAACTCGGTGCCCCTGTTGTAGATACTAAAATGGGTACTGAATGTATTTCTGTAGTGTTCACAGGTAAAGCCATCACAATTATTGAAATGGGTGTTACTACAGTGGATGACATAGTGGTACCGGCAGCCGCTGATGGTGATATAGTGGTCACAACTGTTTTCATTTATTAAAACGATTGCCATTTCCTAGGATATGCAAACTCGATGACACCGAGCATGTGACTTGTTACACATGTCCCGATAATATCATAGAAATATATTTTTTCTGTACTCTGCCAGACTTATGCCTGAACTGTATGATCAGGTAAGCTCCTATATGACCTATGCAAGGTATGATCTGCAACTCTTCTTTAGTGGCTTGATTTATGTTGACCGACATGTTTTGTCAGGTTTGTCAAGTTACACGGGTATGGTGAAGTCACAATATTGTTTATGAAAATTTGCTTAAAACTAATAAGCCAATCTTACAATTTGCAGGTACTTAACTTATGAATCGAATCTATTTCGTGTATGAAATATTTTGAAATTGTCCAAATTTACAAGCCCAGTCATCCAACATTATTTGCTATATACTGTATGGTGGTACACAGAAAGATGCCAACAATTTATATAATTTTTGCACTTACCTACTTGTTTCCCTACATTGGTTTAATACTGTGTATATTTGTCCGAAAAATAATCTGTATCATGGGAGCCTGAAAAGGGAAGGGGCAGCTTCAAAATGTTTTCTTCAATTAATTTACCTGTCTGCAACCTTACTGTAAACTCTCTCCCAAAACTTAATGATGATTTCAGCGATTCGTGACTCAAGCTAGAACCCACTGCACTCTATACGCCTCAAACAACCCATAAGATGAAATAGGCGAAAACTGATGACCGGCTGCTAGCCGTGTACGCTGTATAGCATATCCACTGTCTATCCAGTTTAAATTCTCGTCGCCATTGAAGTACTCCGCGCTCAACCTTATCTAAAGCGTGTGAAGGGAGTTGGAAGGACGGGAACTTACCAAAAGTATGTGTTTCTTGTTATGTTGCCAACGCACAACTGGCTGTCAGATCTGTCAATCCGGGCACTCAGGATTCCCGCAAAGCTGCCGTACTTCTGCAACAGAATACACAAACTAAATTATTTACCATCTCTCATATAATTGTATGCCGTTTGATCACTTGATGGGCCCGAAAACAATAAGACTCTACAATATTTCTTATTGTAAATGATGGAGGCGAAGAATGGGGTTCCAGCGAAAAATACATGAGCATGTTATATATATGACAATTATCATAACCAAATTTACAAGTGTTGGACATAATATGTGTTAAACGATGCATGCACACTATACCTTTTTTAAACGTCAGCGGCCATAATACTTAAAAATATCTTAACGCCATCGGCATGATATAGACGAGACAGCGTTGCCTGTATAAGCTTTTATTGTTTAAATATTGACGTGAATGCATTTATTTAGAAACAAATGAATGGACAACAATCATGCAACACAACGTTCCTATCCAAAATGACTGACAAAGACGAGGAAATGATCAAAGCTTCATAAAGATCTCTATTAGGAGGATTGGAGGGATTGGGAGATATTTTTACAACTTTTGACCTGGATCACAACATTAACTTTGATCTTTTGAATCTAGATGAGAGAAACATTTGACATACATTTGAAGATTACCCTTCAAAAGAATAAAGAGATAATGACTGTTGAACTTTTTAGCATCAGTTTGATTTTGACCTCAAAGTTTGTCATCTGACCCTACATCACATACGAGGATTGTTCAAATATGAAAGCATCTAGAACGTTATTTCGCTCAATAAAGCGAAACTCAGGAGGAAATCCAGATTATTGGGTAGATAAACATGTAAGTTTTACGTTAATACCACACCCATTAAAATCCGTTCACTTTAGCTATGTCTTTCGCTCGCTAAACATTACCTACTTGTGTATACTAATACAAAAATGGTTGGAAGAAGGTCAGCGTACGCCGTTGAAATACGGTCCTATATTAATAATCGTTGTACTCTTGGCATAGGGTGTAAAGACATTTTTGGAATTCCATAATGGAATGTCTTTTTCGACAGTTATTTGTTGGTTTAAGAAATTCAAATGTGGGTTAGTTTCAACAGAAGATGCACCACATGTCCTTCGGCCAAAAACAGCAACGTTTGCCAAGATGGTTACTAGAGTGAAATAATAGTTGCTACTGATACACCGCTAGACAAATAGTTAGTATGGTTGGCATCTCATTAGGAGTAGCTCATGCAATTCTTAAACGTAATTTGAAAACGAAAAAGATCTGTGCTAGATCGATTCCCCATCTGTTGACCGATGAGCAGAAAAATGGACGCGTGCAATGCGCGAAAATTTGCTTAAACAGTTTCCAAATTACAATGCACCGTCTTTCGCAAATGTCGTCACTGGTGACGAGACATGGGTTCACTTTGAGCCCAAACGAAAGATTCAGAACAAAATATGGGAACCAAAGTCTGGCAAAAGACCATGCATTGCAAAGCGGACCATGAGTGTCAAGAAGGTAATGTATGTCATATTCTTCACAAATCAGGGTCCTTCCATTCAGGTTGCTGTACCTAAAGGCAAATCCGTAAATGCGAAAAACTGAAGAAATATTTCAAAAATTGAAGACTTGCAACTGGTTTGGCCAATGTCAGATTGCTACATGACAATGCGTCATCGCACAGGGCGTCTATTGTACAAGACTTTCTGAAGCAGGAAAAGGTTGTTGTGCTCCCTCACCCCCGTATTCGCCTGACCTTGCCCCATATGACTGCGTTTTGTTCCCAAGGCTCAAAAAATATATTTCTGGTCGAAGATATGTTCAGCGGAAACACCTCGGCTCTACAATATTCCACTGTCATCATAGTATACCTGGAAAAGACTATGAAAATGCCTTCAAGGATTGGATTAGAAGACTGAAACTTTGCATATCTGTCGGAGTTGAATACTTCGAGGGGACAAAATAATATTTTCATTAAAATATATCAAGGATACATTATTATGTGCTTGGATGCATTTATATTTGAACATTCCTCGTATTGCACACTAACTGTGACCTTGGACATCAAGGTAGCTATCCGAGTTTAGACATAACATGCAATTTTAGAATGACCTTTTGCTGTATGCATTGATGTCATCAGTTATACACATGAAGAAGTTACAGCCCGGACAAAAGTACATTTCCCATAATAGGTTGTTAGCCCTAATTGTATTATTGTTTTTCAAAGAAGCTTTTTGGTCCATAAATTACACATCCAAACAATAAGGACAATATTACCATGACGTAACATAGGTATTTTAAAAGCAGATATATAACCCAGCATAATAAATACAAATATTATGAACACTTATTATTTGGCTGGAACTCAACTCCTGCATGCCTTTAGCTTGAGACGTTTCAGATTGCCTTTTGTTCTCGTTTGCAATAGAACTATACACATGCTGGTCTTTAGTCCGAGACCATTCAGGGTGACTGGTGCTAGGAGCCCTGTTTCCCTGGCGGGTTTAGAACGGTCCATACACTTTGATGAGTGTTTCTATCTGTCATGTGTTTCTGTACTTGCAGAGGACTCTATAAGATGTCAATGCTTAGAGCTAATAGCCCTTTACTGGACGTTTTTGTCAGTATGGCTGGAAACTGTATCCTCTTTGGACTCTTTGGATGGTCTTTGGATGGCTCTCTAGACGGTGATTTAATTGTAGAAAACTTCGCAGCTTTCTGTTTTATACGTGACGACCTCCTAGGGCTCCCTCAAGTCATCTCTTCTCCCTGACTGAGGTTATTATAGCAGTTTCTGACCGTCTATCAAGTCAAACACTTCGTCAACTGTTTCCTCCTTTTTTGTTGTCTTTGAACCGATAAAATATCCTGTCTCTCTCGGGATCGTACTCCTTTGAAACTGTCTTTGCTTATCCAGTCTCCATTACCTGTCTGGATACTTTCTATGGACTTACCAGCATATTTTACCCAACAAATGCTGGTTTTCTTGGCCTCCACTATGTGGACCATCTGAGGAATGATTTCAAGCAGCTGTTCGGACTTTGTTCTCAGCTTATGTACTGTGGACACAAAGATTATTGTTTCACAAAGCTGCGTGCTGCATTATAAACACAACATGTATTCAGTTACCTTTGTTATTCCTTTCTTTCAAACATTAACTTATTTGGTGTGAACCCAGTTCTTCTGTTTACCGAAGTGCGTATAGCCATTGCTATCTGTTAAATGTCCTAGGCCTTTTTGTCTTGCAATTTCCTAAGGAAACATCTGACAGCATCAACTAACGTTCTTTTAAATCCTTCAACTTGACCATTGCTGGACGGAATCTCTGGTGTAGTTCTGGCTTGATGAATGTGTAATACTTTACACAAAGCTTCAAACAGCTGGCTTTCAAAGTTGCGTTCTTTGTCTATGAAAACTTGAAACGGAAAGCCATAGCGACTGACAAAATCGTCAATGACAGTTTTTGCGGTCACCTTAGCTTTCTGCGACGGTAACGGTACACATTATACACACTTTGTAAACTGATCTTCCATCATTATGTAGTTCTTGCGATGTCTTTGGCAGTCGACCAATGTAAGCTATATCCACACGTTCAATGGGTGCTCTCGTGTGAATCTCTGTTAACGGAACTCTACCGTACCTTCCGAATGGTTATGTTTTTGTCTTTTGCTGGTACTTGTCGCAGGTATGCTGTGTATCAGAGTCTCGAACATTTTTTACCAAGCATGCAGTTACAAAGCTTCTTTCTTTGTTGCTCAGTGTGACTCTGACGAAATGTGAGTCACTTACGCATAGACTTGTACCATCCGCTGTAAGTATGCTGTTCAAGTGAAATTACAAAATGTACCAAGGTCAAAATCTCCTTTTGCAAATAAATACGTCTTCATAGTCACTGAGTCACAGAGTTAGGCAATTTTCACTTTGCCCCTTGGTAAGTTGTTCAGAAGAAGACTCATAAAGATCTTGTAGATGATCTGGCATATCAACTTTTACTGAAACATATTTTTAATGCTGGAGTTATTCTTTTTAGTGTACTAGTACATGTATTTATTTTAGTTTCTTTAGTTTCATATGTGGTTTCATATCGTATGTTTAATTCACTGGCTATAACTTTGCCCTTCCGGAAAGTCTTATAAGATTGAGTCGGATTGACTAAACAGACGACTGATTCTGATTTAGATGGTCTCTGGCTCTATAAGGTAATCATCCAGTTGGGAGTTTATTCTGCAAGGCATTCGGACTTTTGAGTTTGGTGGAATCACAACACATTTATTCACAGTCATTGTTTGCAATTACAGGTTTACCATCACGAAAGGTTGTATTCATTGGGAATCCTTTCTTCATTGAAAACTAACGTAACATTTTGCCTAAATGGTAAAGGAAATCCTGTCCAAGCAACGTTTAGTCGCTAATTTGTGCTACGTAGACCCTTTCTTGAAATGTTTGTGACCCTAACCACAATTTCAAAGGTCTTGTGGTACAACCCTTCAATATGGTATCTTTATGTGCCATCGGCATAACCGCATCTTTGATTTAAGCAGGCTTATTTTTCAAGCTTTTGTATATCTGTAGGGAAAGGATGGTAATTTCTGCACCAGAATCTATTCTAGCTTTGAATTCTCAACCACCTACAGTCAGGTACACAAATGACGATCAGGCTTCAACTTGATGTACGTAGACTAATTATTCAGCAAGTGCTTCTTGGAAAAGTTTATTTACCTATAGGTTTAAATGACTGACTGATATATCCTCTATTAGCTTGCTTGACCCATTCGGTGTGACATCTTGCTGACTAGAGGTCTTACTGCTGTCGACATCTCTTATACATGACTGGACTTATCTTCGATAAGAACCTTGCTGTCTATATGAACTAGAAGATTTAGACATGCAGATAATCACTTACGTTTACGTCGCTTCTCTTCACCGTAGCCGCTTTTGGACAAAAAGTAACTGCATCGCTTTGATTATGCAGGCCCTTCATTGCGTTTTCTGCGGCCTGGGACGGTTCGCCTTCTTGTTCAATCCTTGTGTGTTTAAATCATCTCCACCTGTCTTTTGCTTCAGCTACTCCTTGTATCGGAGCCATTCTTTCTTAAAATGGGCCCACCTTCTGAAGAAGAGGCATTGAGTGTCTGCATTTTTCTTTGCGACTTCATCTTAGGGTGTTGACGTCTGCTGAAACTAAACTCTGCTGGATGGCTTCCTGTATCATCTGCACCACCCTGGCTTCGGATAGGGAAATCACTGCAATAACGGAAACATAATTCGGTTGTACCTTCTCTGTCTGCTACCATCGACTGCCTCAAAAATATATCGATTATGTTTCGAGGATTAAGTGATTCTTTCATTCTTATTGGTCTGTTAAAGCATGCATGTATACCGGCTTCTTTATCAATATATCCCTATAGCCTTTTACATCCTATGACTATGAGGAAAATTGCGGAATGCACTGGTTGACAGCTTCAGTACTCTATCAGCCCAGTCTTCCAAGGCTTCATCTTTTGTTTGTCTTGTCTGGTGGAATTTTGTAGGCTAAGTGTCGGTTAGATCTTGAATATGGACTCTAAGTTCCAGTTGCTTCATTATTTGTTTAAAGGAATTGTAATTTCGATGGAATTGTAAAAAATATTAAGCTTTCCCTTGAGGCTCCATGTAAGGTAGTGTCGACATTCACTGTCTGTCCACTCCAGTTCTAGATGCAGACCTATCACTTGCATGTGAGTGTTTTGACGAATATTCTCTAGAATAACTTCTGCGTTTATATTATATACTATATGACCTTTGCTTGTTTTTATTTTATATCTTGTTTTGCATTTTTGATCTATTTCTCGAATAATCTCTTGATATTACAGAATATTGCGGGTCTGCATTAAGGCGTTACATTTCTTGATGATGATATGTGCTTCACTGCTGAATCGTAAACGGGCAGGACTTGATCACACGGCAATAAACCTTTATTAGTAGTTACATACTCTTTGGATATTTTGGATTGATATGACCTTGAAGTACAAGTAAACGTCTTGGTTCTATAAGAACTTGGTATATTAACATCTGGTTTAACATCTGGAATCTGGAACTCTGAAGTACTATGTCTTGCAGAATAGTGTTTATCATCCTCTGTCTCACATTTTGGAACATCATGAGTGCTGAAACTAACGCAAACAGATATGCTTTGGTCATTTCCTGGCTTAAGGTAAGGAGCTGATTTACAATATCTTCCACGTGAGGTTGTATAGTATATATTACCTCTCTCTTGGCAATCTTGGGTATTTGTAAATGCAATGTTGGTATTGATGGCATATGTGATGCCATAGCCTAAATTTCTATCAATGGTGTATATGCCGGGATACTTGTAATTGTGGTTGTTGTTGTAACTGTTGATGATACAAGTTTGGTGTGCTTGGTGGAGCTCCTGAAGCAAGTCTTGTGATAACCGGTGTCCTTGGTTGTCTTGAGCACGACGTCTCTGCTGTAGATACTACAATGTGTAATGAGTGTTTTCCTGAAAGTGTAATCGGTGTACTCATCACAACTGTCGAACTGGGGGCTATATAATTTGTAACATGTCACATATCATAGAAATGTCTTCTTTCTGTATTTTGCCAGACTTCTGTCTGATCAGGTCAGCTCTTATAGGTTCTATGCCCAGTATGATCTGCAACTTTTCTTCAATGGCTTGATTTTTGTTGACCGACATTGTTTTGTCACGTTTGTCAAATCACACGGGTATGGTGAAGTCACAATATAGTTTATAAACATTTTCTTAAAATTATTAAGCCAATCTTACAATTTTCAGGTACTTGACTTATGCATCTCATTTATTTCTTGTACAGAATACTTTGAAATTGTCAAGATTCACAAGCCCTGGCAGTCAAAGTTATTTGCTATATAGTGTATGCTGGTACACAGACAATAGCCAACAACTTATATATATACTTTTCTACTTTGATTCGATACTATTGATCTCTCTCTAAAATATAATCTATGTATTGGTACCTGAAACTGGAAGGGGCAGTAACAGGCCGTAATTGAATATGGGAGTTGAAAGGTCGGGATTTTACAAAAAGTAGATGCTTCTTGTTATGTTGCCTTCGCACAACTGACTGTCAGAGCTTGAATGTATTTGTAACAATTGTATGTCGTTTTATCACTTGATGGACATGCACACAATAAAACTCTACAGTATTACTTTTTGCAAATTATGGAGGCAAAGTATGGGTATCCAGCGAAAAAGACATAAACATGATATATATGACAATAATCATAATACACATTACAAACCGTTGAGAAAATATGTGTTGAAATGGCATAAACTCTTTGTACCTTGTTTATATATCAACGGCCATAATACATAGGAATATCTTAATGAATATGGGTTGAGATAGGCAAGGCATTTTTGCCTGTATTATTCTTTATTGTTAGAAGAGTGAGGTGATCACATTTCGTTTAGAAACAAGTATATAGAGTGTAGCCATGCAACACAAAGTACCAAAACAAAAATGACTGTATAAGACAAGAAAACAATCAAAGCTTCATTAAAATCTATCGAGATAACATATTTTTAAATGACTGTTGAACTGTATCAGACCATTTACCTTTACAGTTTGATTCGCGATGATATAAACATTCGACACAAGTTGATGTTAATCATTGAAAGGAATAGAACATTGTTGTATTTTTAAGCATAAGTTTCTTCTTGACCCGGACATTTGTCATCTGATACTTTATCACATAATTGTTGAACAACGACAATGACCTTGACCGTCAGGGAAGCACTGGAACTAAACACACATACTAATCTTAAGTTCGAGACCATTCAGGTTGACTTATGCTAAAGCCCTGTTTACCTGGCGGGCACTGAAACGATCCCGACACTTTTGTGAGTGTTTTTTTTCCGGTAGTGTTTTTTTTTCTGTACTTGCAGATGATTCTATATGATGACCATGTCTAGAGCCAAAAGCCCTTTGCTAGACGATCTTGTTAGTTCTGCTGGAAGATGTATTCTCTTCGGACATCTTTTGATGGCTCTCTAGAAGTTGCTGAAATTAGGAAAAAAATCGCAGCTTTCTGTTGTATACATGGCGACCTCCTATGGCTCTCTGTATTTTCTGTCTGACTTAGTGTTGGGTCTACCTCCATAGGCTTGGTAGTAGATTCTTGTTTGGAGTACTGAAGTGATTCTTGAAGTTTCTCGTCGTCTATCAAGTCCAACACTTCGTCAACAGTTTCCTCCTCCGATTATTTTTCTATGACTTTTTCCGGGTTCTTTATGTCATTTAACCGATAATCCATCCTGTCACTCTCTGGATCGTGCTTCTTTGACACTGTCTTTGAAAGGGGTTTGAGCGTATATACGCTGTTTGCTTTTCCAGTCTCTAGCAGCTATCTTGATACTTCCCATGGTCTTAGCTTTTAACTAACAAATGCAGGTTTTCTTGTTACGTTCGACCTACATCTTAGCCTTTACTATGTGGACCATCTGAAGTATAATTTTAACAAGCTACTCGGACTTTCCTTTTCCGCCTATGTACTGTTGACATAAAGATAATCGTTCCACAATGCTGCGTGCTGGATTATAAACACGATTCTTATCCAGGTATCCTTGTTCTTCCTTCGTGAAATCCTTCTGTTCAGCAATATCTGAAAAACACTGAGAATAAATCATAATACGCTCACCCTTAACACAGTCTCTTGTCCCTGTCCATGCACTTTGTGCAATTGAACCTGTCAATGTCAAGAGCATCTGTGGCCGTGATGTTGATACATAACCCATAAAACCATTCGTCACAGTATTCACACTGGATCATTCGTTCGAAGGTTTCTTGCATATGCAGTATTGTTCATACTTTTCTTTTAAATGGCATTTGTATATTGGTCTGGAAACTCCTTGTATTTTGTGATCTATCCTTGCACATTCTGTCGTGGTTGGTCATGAAGACTGAATGCGTAATTTGACGAAATACAAATATGATGATAGCTTTTCACAAAAATGGCTGGTTCTTTCCATGGCGGGCATAATTTACGAGATTCACCTTTTGTAGCTGCTGTATCAATAATATACACTGCATTTCCTTCTAAGTAAGGTCTTATCAGGACCCTCAAAGCGTTATTTCGCTTCATACGCTGAGTTGCTGTGACAGTTTTGTGTGATTTCTCTATGTGGTGTACACCAACTGTGCTACGTACTGTCCATACCTTTCTGGTGTTACTGTCTTTGCATTTAGGAACATCTGCTGAACTGGCGTATTTAATTTAAACAATATTTATTTCTAGAAAGATAATACATCATGTATGGCAATTTGTTAACAAACATTTTAACATTAATATACACATAAGTTATCAGTTTTATTACGATTTCTAAATAAGCTATTTTAAGGCTGCGTTTTGGGGAGGCTGCGTTTTTGGTACGTGGCTTTCCCTGTTTGATATTATTTTTGTTTTTATATGAATACAGCTCCTATGGCATAATATATACATCTCGTCCCAACATTAACATATTTTGCGTGAACCCGTGAACCAAGCTATGTGTTTAATGTTCTGGTCCCATTTTTCTAACGTTTTTTTCAAGGAAACATTTGACGGCATCCAGAAGAGTTATATTAAATATATCATCTTGGCCATTGCTGGACGGTCTGTATGGTGTACCTCTGGCTTTATGAATGTGTAATGTGTGCTTTACACAGAGCTTAATATAGTTGGCTTTCGAAGTTGCGTACCTGGTCTGTGAAAACTTGAAAAGGAAATCCATAGCCACTTAGTGACCCAGAAGAACTTTTCCTTCAATTTGGCTTTGGTTCGAGCTACTTCCTGGTGACCTGATGAAGGTATATCGTTGTGCCAATGAAGTGCGTGTACCTTCAACGTTTCTTTTACCACTAGTTTGAAATCTTCGGCCTCTGGATTTGTCTTAAATGGGACTGGCAAAGAATACAATTCCCTCTTCCGGCCATTTTTTGTCTTGTAAACAAGCATGATAATGGTTAAGTCCGCTGTTAAGAAGACTCATGCCATCATTTATACCAATATCGTCTAGAAGATCTATACTGGTACAGTTACCTAGGTAATACTGTGGAGTTGTGTGTGCTCGTCCTTTTTCTGTACTCGACATTTTCTGTTGTCACTCTAGCTATGCTCTTGAGATTTGACATGAGCACCCTTACAGTTACCTCTAATTGAATGTACCCTTTAGTGGTTGTCATTCTACCATGCGCAGAAAGACGCATCGTCGACATCATCGATAAATTTAGCCCATTCTACGTCAGCGCTGATGCATTAAAGACAACCACCGCATGGCAAATATACATGCCTTTTGCCAGATATAAATGTTCTACACGGCGTCAAAGTTTCCGGAATTCCTAATAGCTCGTCTGCAGTACCGTGCTTTGCCCCAGCCCGATGTTTTACATCATTTTATATTGAGAAAGCTCCTCAATCCATCGCACCAGCTGACCGTGTTCAATATTTAACTCTAATAACCAGTTCAAACTTGAGTGATCAGTTCTCATTGTAAAGTCTCTTCCTAGGAAGTAGTGTTTGAAGTGTCTGGTGAACCATACAAAGCCCAGGAGTTCTTTTCTGGTGGTGCAGACATTTTTCTGCTCTGGAGTCAAGCTAAAAAAGATATAAGCAATGACCTTTTCTACTCCATTCTGTGCTTGCGATAGTTCTGTACCTATAGCATAATTTGAGGCATCCGAATTCAGTATGAATGGATCTTTGTTGTTTGGTAAAGCTAAAACTGGCGGAGAAGTGAAAGCTTTCTTCAATGCATCTTCTTGTTCCATTATGCCCCACTTGAACTGATACTTGAAGGTAAGATTATACAATGGTAATGCTAGACCAGAAAACTTTTACAAAGGTTCTGTGATAGTATTTTCAACCTAGAAATCTTTCAACATCCTTCTTTGAACCTGGAGCTGGCCGCCTGATTACTGTGTCAATGTCTCCGGATGGCATAGACATTGAATTTTCAGTGACCATTCTTTTCAGAAATGTAACTTCTTTCTGAAATAACGTGCATTTTCCTTGATTGAGCTTCATACCATTATTTTGAAACCTTACAAGAGCGTAAGCTTTTTTCTTTAAATGATCATCAAAACTTTTCCCCATCACAAGGAGCCAACGTAAAGTTTCCTTTCTATCTTCTTCACTGATTCGGACTTCCCTGTTAGTTGAATTGGAATCTAGTTTAGAAAACCAGATACTACTAGCCAATGTATCCGAGCAATCTTCGACCAATGGTAGAAAACAGGTATCCTAAACCGTAACACTATACAGTTCTCTGAAGTCGAAACATCATTTCACTCACTGAATCGTCATGTTTCCTGATATGAACTGGTAAGGACGCCTATTCTGACGAATATTCATAAATGACACCGGCATCAAGCATCTTCTTGAGATTATTTTCTTCTTCTCTTCGAAAGACAACTGGTGTTCGTCGCATGAGTTGTTTGATTGTCTTTGCTTCTCCGGTGTCAACAGTACATGTATGTTCGATTGCAGTGAAATTACACAGGTCAAGATGTTCAATAGAAGACTTATATAGATCTTGTAGATGATCTGGCACCTTCACCTTTACTGGAACGTTTTTTAATTCGGAAGAACTTCTTTTGAGTGTATTTATTTTTGTTACAATTTCTTTATATTCAGATTTTGTTTTTATCTCGTTCGTTTGTTGTACAGTTAAGCATCTGTTCTTTACCTTCTGGACACAGTTGTCGTCTTAGTAACTAGAAGTCACTTCAGAGTACTGGTCATCAGGGTTTTTCCCGTATTTTCTGTATTCCATATGTATTGGTTATCACTCTGCCATTTAGGAGAGTCTTATAAGATTGATTCGGATAGACTAAACAGACGACTGGTTCTGATTAGGATGGTCTCAGTGTCCTTGGCATCAGTATAATTATCATGTGTGTTCAACATCTTTGTTGGCTCCAGAAAAAAAATTATCCAGGTGGAAGTTGATTCTGCAAGATATTGGGACTGCTGAGTTCGGTGGATTGTCCCAGCATCATTCATCTGCAATTGGTGCTACGTAGACCCGTTCTTGAAATCTATGTGAACCTAAACGCAGTTTTAAAGGTTTTGTGGTAAACCGTATCAATACGGTATCTTTATCTGCCATTTGCACAACCACATTTTTGACTTTAGCAGGCTTATTCTTCAAGCTGTTGTATAAATACAGGGAAAGGATGGTAATTTATGCACCATAATCTAACCAAGCTTTGACTTCTTCACCACCTACAGTCAAGTACACAAATGAAGATACGGCTTCAACATGTTGTACGCTGCTTACTTCTTCGGCATGAGCTCTTTTGACCGGTTTTGTTATTTATGCAGGTTTTAGATAACTGACAGATTTATCCCCATTCAGCTTGCTTGAATCTCTTTATGTGACATCTTGCTGACTAGAAGTATTGCTGCTTTCGACATCCCTTATACATGTATATGACTGGTATTCTCTTCTATCAGGGTCAAGTTTTAGATTTGATGATATCATCTGTATTCTTTATTATCTTTTTATGCAGATTATCATTTGCGTCGCTCTTGTTGCAACAGTAGCTGTTGTTGGACTAAAAGTCACTTCAACGCTTTGATTCTGTAGGCCCTTCATTGCTTCTTCTATTGGCTCCGACGGTTGGCCTTCTCGACTAGCCTTTGGGTGTTTTAATGATCTCCACCTGTCTTTTTCTTGAGCCACTCCATGTAGCGTTGGCAATCGTTCTTAAAATGGCCCACCTTATGCAGAAATAGCATTTGGGTCTGCAGTTTTCTTTGCCCCTTTATCTTTTGGTGTTGACGTCTGCTGAAACTAAGTTATCTGTTGGAAGGCTTTCTGTATCATCTGCTTTACCCTGACTTCAGATGGACACATCACTGCATTAACGGAAACATTATCTCAGCTGTACCTTCTTTGTCTGCTACCATTGACTGCCTCAAACATGTATTGATGCTGTTTCACTGCATAAAGTGTTTCTTGCATGCTTTTTGGTTTGTTGCAACATGCATATGTCACGAGGTAGAACACCACATTAATTTTGTTTATATGTTAAATGTCTTTGTTCCTAAGTATATGTTCTGTCCATGTCTCTTGTATATATATCTGTTGTATTTGTCAGTATATGTAATA
>JAUMHA010286918.1:0-14836 GCA_032359765.1 Saxidomus gigantea | reverse complement strand
ACGTCATAAATATGACGTAAACAACACGGACGTTGTCCCGCGCATTATTGAACGTCGTACCAGTAAGAGCTTTTCATTTTTATTTTTATGATTTTTTATGCTAGAATAGCGTTAACGAACGTTTTTTCGTTAACCCAACATTAATGGATATTTGATGAGCAAGATTTGATAATACCATTGTTTGTTAGCGATACACTTTAAGGATGAGGAGCCTTACATGTACAAATTAAAGGTAATCTGATTTTAATTTATCTTTTGTTAATATTCTAAAATGAACAAATAACTGAAAATAAGTTTCACACAATTTAATCTGCAAAAAGTTTATATATATCAGAGAGTATCAGAAAGTATAGTGCATAATTGAATAATATAAAGGGTAACACTTTAATTGTGCATATTTTGATTATGCATTATGCATTTGTACAGTACATGTATGCATGATCTATTCTTTATTATGATACTAAAACACAAAAAGAATATTATGCAATGAGAAGCTAGCTCCTTTATTCTAAAATGAAATTAACAGTTAGTAAATCATTGGAATTCAGTCATTATACATGTACTTAGGGAAATTTCGGAATGCAGCGGAATATCAAGAGAGAACTACAATGATGATGGAGGTAAAATATCCTTCCCAGATTACTAAGGATTAGTGGATAAAGTACATGTTTAAAACATATAATATTGATTCGTTTTGAGAGTGCATGCAGTCATTAAATAACACACACCTTCAATTCCAAGGCTAAGGTATAATAGTCCCAGGAGCACTTTGAATATAAAATTACTTTGAGCTCTTAAATGTCAAGAAATATGCCTTAACGGCGAAACTTGGACCATTACTGGTATAAAAATCATTTCTATATTAAGCAATGCTTCTTTAAATCAGAATTTAGTGAAAACGCTTTAACGTGAAGAAGTGATATAAACGAAAGAAAGGTATACGTCAACGTCCTTCTGGAAATTAAATGAACACAAAAACTGTTCTGTCATTATTCTATGTGTAAGTATTTAAGTTGTCCTGAGACTTTAAATTTAGCTATAGATCATCATGTTACTATGTAACAGTGGTTACAATTAAATCATCATAACCCAGAGTTGTCTCTTTCAGAGAATCTTCACATGAAAGGCAAAACTGCAGGTAGAATGAGAATGATTTAAGGATACCAGGAAGTGTTGCTCCATGGAAAAATGGCGTTATAGAGAGAATATCTTGTTTACTATGATTTTGAGATATTTCTTTCGATAATGATCCAATTTATCTTATTTGATTGGTCATATCATGAACTTTAGGAAAAGGTTGTAAAATAGAAGTAATAATAACAATTTAGGGTAGGATTAATACAGCAAGTTTTTATCTAATGCATATATGTATTTGAGTTTTTTTTTTGCGTTTTATAGATTGTATGGAAAGATAATCAATTTAGAGGATAGAAAGTTTGAAGGTTGTATTATTCAGCAAGTGCAAAAGACTACCAACTGATCTGATTTCATGTTTTTGTATCTTTTTAAGGGAAATAAAGATATAGTATTACTAATAAAATGTTTATTTTAATTATTCTGTAAGGGATAAATTAATGCCGAGACCGAGGTAATTTATAACACTACATATTCCTCTTATTATGAGGCAGCCACATGTCTTAAGCAGCCAATATAGAATATACCTGTATTTCACATCCATCAGATTTTGGGTTCAATTTGAGATATCCATTGGCTTGCTGTTTAAGACAGGTAAGACTGTAATATTGTATGATCGTATGAAAGGCTTTATCAAGGAATCTTTTTCAGTTCATATTTCTTTTCACAGTTTTGATGTATTCATGGGTTGCAAGTGATTGTTACAAAAAAAATCCTTCTACGCAAACTTTTCAGGAAATTACGCCTACCGTGTAAGGTAAATTACGCCCGTCATAAAACTGACGCCCGCCATTTTCTCTTACTGACGCCCGTCATTATAAAAGTGACCCCCGTCATTTCTGTTAGACACCAGTGAATGCCTTTTAGGTATTATTCATTTACAGATCTCGCCGTTTTACGCCTTTTAACGCCTTGTTTCCGCCTGTTTGGCGCCCTTAAGTTTTCAATAGGAATGACGCCTTATATTCCATCCGTAATAATGGTCAATATTACGCCCTGTTTACGGGCGTGACATTTCGTACCGGTTGATTGAAACAAATCTTAAAATTTGTTTTAGATGCAACGCCTTAGTAAATTTATTGATTGTACAAACCAGAAAATACGTGAATATACGTTTTACCTGAACACATTCACAAAGTAAAAGACACTATACTATATGAGATATCTTTTACAAGAAGCAAGCCACCACTTCATTTTAAGTAAGCTACTATCCCCGCTTTCTTTATGTCATATTTTTAGTACCAATATCAACAAGAATGTATATTTGACCAGCCAGGCAAATTTTTGTCCAAATGACATATCTGGTTTAAATTGAGATACCATCATTTTCTTCTACAGAAATATGTGTGAAATCAGAATATATAGTTCGTTTTGTCATTTTCAAGTGTTTTATGGGATTTTTGCAGGTTTTTATGAACACCATAGCAACAAAAAGTAGCTTTCTGACTTAATTTTTATTATAGTTATCCATTTATAAAGGAGAAAAAAACTATAATACTTATTTTAGAATCAAAAACGGGATTGAATAATACAATCATTTAACATTGAAGTGATTTTTTTTATATGAAAATCAAGAGAGAAGGAAATGGTATGTTTCAAATGTATAAGGTTTTGTTTAACAGGTATGTTAAATTTATTTTATTTTTTACGATCGGAGCTCGGTTGCTTCCGTCATGCTTGCCACACACTTCCGAATGATTGATCTAAGTGCTCGAGGTAATCGATAAGTTTTATGGCCGGACATTACGTGACGTTTATCATGATCTGTAAAAAGCTGTATACTAGGAATTTTTTAATAGTTTTCAAACTTGGCCAGAATCAATTATTTATATGTTTCATAAAAAGGCAAACACTGTCATTAAAATCGGATATATCAAATATGTAATTTAACATGATATTGTCTTTTTTCATTTTACTTTACACCGGTTCTAATAGCGAAGATCCATGAAATTTTCAGTGGTCAATATTATTATTGATATTTTTATTTCAAAGTTTCAATATGTATGTATTATATGGTGTTGACATTTTTTGTCTTTGTCGCGAGTGAAAAGCATATATTCGCCCCGCTGAAATAGGGGTATTTTATGAGTGTTACATTGTAACAATGAGTTTCTTACAGATCAAGGCTAGTTTTCATAATTCACAGGTAAACAATAGGCAGTCTTAATACTCGTAGCTTTTGTCTTTCATTCCTTCCCGAAGAAATAAACTGCATATTTAAAAAGAATAAGAAAAGAATAAGAAAAAACACAAGGATTTATTTGTGTGCAGACGTTGGAATGACAATATCTGTCTAATCTAACAGGTATTACATTTGTATCTACTAACGTTTTTTCACCACAAATCCTTATTCTATCTAAAATGGCCACTCTTTCAAAAACTGTAGACAGTATAACAAACCAGTTGCAATTTCGAATGAAAGATATGTTTGACTTGGTATGAAGATGAAAAATCACATCCATTTTAGGCATTCCGCAACAAGCATTAACTAGAGCATGTAAAATCTGTTTGAAGGAATAACTATGCGACAGGAGTTTCAAGATGGTTCAGCACTTTTATGAACATTTTATGTATACTCCATTAAATATAATATGGACAGCTAACATCAATACAGACAAGGCAGCATTTTATATAGAAGTTTAACAAGGTAGATCAAGTTTGTCTTCTGAAGTAACCGAAACTTTTCAATGTAAAGTTAGTTAAGGTGGGCATTTTAGCATGAAACAATATCTCTTTAATGACTCTTGGCACAGTTTACACAAGACACTATATAGAAATTCTACGTGATCAATGTTTATCAAACACATAGATTAGTGAGATACTAGTAAATTTATCAAATCTACTTAGACTTGATTAATAATCGTAAATTATATGTGAATTTTGCAAACACATATCTCCATTGCTTTTTGTGATAGCAACTTTCGTGTACAACTTTCTACGTCCTAAGTAATTTGTCACAAAAAAGGTAAAAGTATTAAGTCATTAATCAACTTCCTTGATCAACGAGCCTCCAAACATGTGCAAGATTTCCAAAAAAATATCTTTATGATCATTTAGATATTAATTTCTATATAATCTTTGCACTTAATTCTTGAAATGCAAATAAATAATACCTTCATCACAGAACATGATCGGTGACCCGAAACACACGCGAAACGTTTCACAAACGAAAGGTTTCACATATTTAATATGGCTGTCATTGGCTTGAAAAAGAGTCAGATGATACAACTGCATAATTTAAACTATCCCTACGAGTCGTACATACCATTTTTCTGATAGAAGGAGCATCTTTTAACATAATGCCTTCTTGGGCATCTACTTCTATTCTGTCATCACCATCAGGTCTGTTTTTGGAGCAAGAATCTGCCACACTTTGACTGTGCTTTTTGGAATAGCGATCAGAATACTCAACATCATCTTTGTGACTATCGAAACTGGTGGTTGTTTCGTTATCTAAATAATTGAGAACATGTAATTTTTTCAAATTATTTTACAAACATTCATAATTACACGAAGACAAGAGAGCTCTGATGGTCCTGTATCGACCACCAAGGTTCTACTGAAACTCCAAGACTTCTTGAACCCGGACAGATTGTCATGTTTTTCATCTATTTCAAATTCGTGTAAAAAAATTTAATCAAACGACATGTTTCTCTATATTCAATTGGAACATGGCTAGAAACGTGCGATAAATACATTTTTGACATGTGAGCCCGCAAGACATCATTATGAAACCAAATATTACATCTTGACATAGTACTGAATATCTAGAGTACATATATTTCACTGGACAGCCTTCTATTTTCGTGATATTTGATTAATTAAAACTAAAACTGATATAATTATAAGCATTGTGTAGCGTCTTTCCGTCTAATATGCAGCAGTTTGTCGTTTGTTACTCACCTATATATCAATCATGCCTACGGCCTTTAAAGTTAAGAACTGTGCAACTATTTCTATTCTGCCGTCACCATCAAGTCTGATTAAGTACATGTACGATGTAGATCATATAAAAATTGACCAGTTATGTGCTTACAACTTACTTCGATAATTTAATCTACTGACCTAGTTTTTATTGACCCAGTATCAAACTTTATCGAATGAATGTAAACAATGCCAAAATGCTCATTAAGATTAAAATTGCAGCCTCTTGAGTGCTTACAAGCATCAACGGCCGGATTGACATACAACTAGCCTTCGGAAATTGTTAAAAAAGCTCGACTTTAATCACTTTGTGCACAGGTGAACTAAAGATTACTGAAGAATCGCAAACAATAGATGACTCTATAACCGTTTTAAAGCTTGTCACTATTAAATGTGATTTACCTAGTTTACACCTCATTAGAATTATTATACAGGTATATAAATTCTGAAAAAGTGAGATGACAAACAAAGTCCCCATTGCCTGCCATCTACACAACTCCTATCTGTATCAATATTTAAGTTATTGCAGGGTCCAAAATATAAGATGTATGTTTACTATTTATGTCGATATTAGCAACAACAACTGAACGAAAATGCATCATCAACATATTGTTCTTCTGCCAAAAGGCCAAGTTTCACAAACCCAACCAGATTACTTTTTAGATATCAAAGGATGAAGTTTTTCCTTGACATGCAGATGATCATAAAAACAAAGTTGTGATTATGTATAGGCTCTTTTTATTCTCTATGTTTTAGCGACATAAACCAAACGAAAGCTTGTACTGCAAATCTCTAATAGCCCGATTTTAGCCTACGTTTTGAATTACTGTGTAACTTTTTTTCGTTATGACATATTTTCACACTGTAAGGATCACTGTTTAAATATGTGTACGCAAACGTAATACAGTCCGCCAAATCCACATGAGATAAATTTACTAAATCGTTTCCATATTACTATCGACCATAATTATAGGAACGAAGTGTCGAATATTAACATGATAAATGAAATACATTTTCACCTTTTGTTCTTTATCTGTAATAATTCAAGTTACACCGATCATGATCAGTTTACCTTATATTTCCATTGTATAGTTTATCTTATACAAGAAGATGCAAACGTCTAGTATAAATGCTTTTGAATTTTTTACATGCAAATGAAAAATGAATAGTTATCAAAATATACATGTATTTTTAAATGAATACAAACGGTTATAAAATTAAATTAAGAGTGAGCATTATATTCAAACGTGAAAATAGTCGGAAAAATGAATCGACACCGTTGATTCTAGTGGCTGGAGGTTGTTTTCCAGTGATGCGTGCTCGGGGACCCTAAGTCAATAACAAAAACATTCATACACGTGTATTTAATGGTTAGCTGGAACCATACACAACTGTTTTCATCATGCATAAATGAATTTCAAACTCTGCCAACTTCGAGTCGACTTTAATAATGGAATTACATTTTTGCCTTGATTATTAAATTATTTACACTCGATGTAGACCTTACGCCGGAACTGTTTTGGCTTCGATAGCTCTGAGGTTCACTTCCGGTACATGTACGGTAGGTCCGGGGATCGAATCCAGACTATGAGCACTGTGGTGATTACCCTATGTTCGTTTTGTTAGACTCATGACTTAATCTACCAGCTTTCTTAGAGAAGTCGTGTCGTACGACATCGATGATTCATTTTTTCAATGCGGTACAGATTACTCTGAGATTAAGGAGGTAACAAAATTGGTAATGTCCTGACACATTTGATGATAGCTAGATATGAAATATGCTATTGATTTAGTTTAGCTCCTATGAGCACTGTGGTGATTACCCTATGTTCGTTTTGTATCGTTTACAAAATCATTGCTGCCAGGTTCATCATAAACATGACTGCACTTGAAAACTGTATATGCTCAGGGTGATCTTTTTTGACCACTTACTGTTGGTAGTTTGCCATTCGTCCGTCAGCCAATTACTCAATTTCAAGCCGTGTTGATTTGCTAAGATCATGACTGAAATCAGAAAGCTGGGTAGACTAAGTCATGAGTTTGGATTAGAAGAAGATTTTTTCAGATTTTTTATGTAACTCAAGTGACCCCGGGACGTGATTTGAACAATCCTGATAGAGGTCAACTAGGCAATGATGTATGCTGAATATCTAATCCCTGTGGTTTCAGTCGAAGACTGTTAATGCATGTGTGCATAATAAGTGGCCCAGGGCAGGCTCAATTTTGAACCGGGGGTCACAGTTTGAACACTCATGATAGAAGTCTACTGGACAATGCTACATGCAAAATATCTAAGCTCTAGGTATTGTGGTTTCATCGAAGAACATTTACCGAGTATTTCTTATTAAAACCTTTGTTAAATCAAGTGAGCTACCGGGTTCGGTCAATTTTGATCCAGGGGGTATGGTTTTAAGAATCTTGGTAGAGGTCAACTAGGCAGTGCTACATGCTTAATATCTAAGCTATGTGCCTTGTGGTTTCAGAGAAGAAATTTGTTAAGTGTTTCCTATATATGCCTTTCTAAAATCAATTGACCCCGGGGGGGGGGTCAATTTTGACCAGAGGGTCAAAATTTGTACAATATTCGTAGAGGTCCAATAGGCAATGCTAAATATCTAAGCTCTATGCCTTGTGGTTACAGAGAAGCTGATTGTTTTATTTGTTGTCATAGCAACCAGAGTTCTGCACGGATTGGAATTCTTGAAACAATTTGGTGAACCTCTATGCAAGGAACATCCTTGCCAAGATTCATCAATATTGGCCCAGTTGTTTCAGAGGAGCTGTCGTTTGAAGCAAAATGTTGACGGACGACAAACATTAATCGATCCTAAAAGCTCACACTGGCACTTTGTGCCAGATGGACTAATTAAAGTGATAAACATTCTAATAAATTTTAATAATATCTTTGTGCAAAATGTGGCCTGTGTAGTGTTAACAAGTTTATTATATTATTCTTTTATTCTATTGTGTGACCTATTTTTTGCCCAGCGTGACCTAATGTCTTTCTCCGGCTATCATGACCAAAATCAAAAGCACTTTCATAATGAGTGGTTACAAAATGTTATTTAAAACTTGTCGCAAAAGTGGCTTTTAAAATCTGACATAATGACAAACTTTTAGTCCAATTTTGACCGATTTAACTTATATTTTGTAAATACAAACATGAGTTTTATAATTCATTTAGATCAGGAGGAAAACTGTACAAAATTTTGTCTGTTTTGTCAACATAATGACGTATTGTAAAATCACCACATTATTTGTATACAAAAAATGGAACCGATGCCGTAAAAAAGGATCATGCTTTAGTTTTTTAGTTTGCTTCTTATACTAAGGTAAAAAGAAAAGCTCAAACTTTCTACTACGAGCTCCTATAAATAATTATTTTTATTCCTTTAACTGAATTTATAACCATTACTCAGTACTAAGACTGAAGGTGTAAAGAGCCATAGTTACATTGCCATGGGAATGTTGGTGATGTACTTAACAAAAGAGAAAGTAACCCAGCAGGATAATTAAATTGGAATGACAAACTTACAAAACATTCACGTGACACATACTTTTTATAAACTATAACGTACTTGAAGATGAGAAATACATAGTTCTAGAGTTTACTCTGTTACTTTGACACAGAAATTTGATTATTTGAACAATGGAGAAAAATAGGTCATCTAAGAAAAATTCTCATATAGTTTACAAGGCAGTCTAAAAGACAGCTAATTCCCCCGATGCAAGTATGAATATAGCTTTCACTCAGAGGTGCACTGCTCAGATTTCTAAAATGCAAAGCAAACTTTATTATCAATTAAAAAGAATGTTCTACCCATTACCTGTATTTGATTTCCAGTGCCAAGATCATGGGTTCTGCACATCATAACGATGTGGGGAACATTTTTCCCGACTTTCATTCAAATCCATTAGACTCAAACCTTTGACCTTAAGTTGTGTCATTGATCTTGAGCCAGATAATGGTCTACCGGATAATGGTTCTACACATTGTCTCGACGGGGTGATCATTTGACTGGAGTTTCATTAAATCCTTTAAAGAGTGTAGGAGGTGTTGAGTGGACAGACTCAAATCTGTGACCTTAAGTTGTGACCTTTACCTTCAGTCAGCGTGGCTAGATCATGGGTTAAAAGTTTACCAGTTTCATCAAAATCCTTTAAAGGGTTAAGGAGATATGGAGAGGGCAGGACATTAAAGACTGAAACCTTTGACTTTATATTGTGACCTTGACCTTGACCCAACATGACCATGGGTTCTGTTCATCGTCTTGAAATGGTGAACATCTGACTGGAGTTTCATAAAAAAACTTAAAGGGGTTAATGAAATATGCATCGGTAACGCATTTCAAGACTCAAACGTTTGACCTTAAGTTGTGAGTTAGACCTTAGACCTTGATATAGAGTGGGTTCTGCACTGATGAGATGAGAATTTGACAGAAGTTTCATAAAAATAGTTCAAGGGTAAAGGATATATGGAGCGGACATGAAATGTAAGACTTAACCACGATATTAGTTATTTTCCAATACGATGCCAGTCAGTCTTTGTGGTATAGTGTATAAGTCGATGGTCTTCTTATGTCACAAGTGGAGTTCAAATCCCTTTTAAATCCATTTTTTCTTCTGATATTTTTTTCTTATCTTTTTAAGCTTTAAAACAAATATTTTTCACCAAATATTCATAAAAATCGTCATTCACATTAGACTGTTACATTCAACCAGAGTTAAATAAAGTTATGTTGTTTCTTTTATATTAGACTGATTAGGATAATGACAATGTAAATTTAAGGTTAGGTATAACAAAAATACCGTAATGGCTGATTACAGATCTGGTTATTTGACAAGCTAGACGGTAAAAGTTACCATTCTTTGCTGTCTTATTAAACATAATATAAAGATAAAATTTGCAGAGTAGAATTGGTGCCGTGTTCATGAAATGCGCATTTTGCTTAGATATAATACTCTACCTTTTTGGTTTAAAGTATATTAAAGTTATTTTAAGAGTCTACTTGTACAAACGTTTGACCTTAAGTTGTGACCTTGACCTTTAGTCAGCGTGACCAGCTCATAAGTGCTGCTCATTGTCTTGATGAAATGAACATTGAGTTTCATCAAAATCCTTCAATGGGTTAAAGAGATATGGTGCGGACAGGAAATTCAAAGAACGAACGCAAGGACGGACGGCGACGGAGACCAATCCTATATCCCCCCTCCCACTCCCACTTCGGAGGATGATAAGACATTGACCTACTACTTTAGGAAGTGGTAACCTTATATGGTGATCGTTTGAAAAACGTGTAACGGCTCTGCATGCCAAGGTGGACTGGTAATGGTGAACTTATACAATTTTCAAGTTGTTCTACAGCATCAACGCTATGAAGGTGTATGAATCAGGTAATAATGGTGTTAAAAATAGTAAACAAACCAGCTGAGCGTCAGTATATGCTTTTAGATATGCGTTAGATTGAAAAAGTAATGGTTTATAGCTTACGCATTTTCAGCTTATTATACTCTTACTATGAATATTATTTTTTTTATTTTTATAAGTAAATTTATACAAAACTGCTTGGTTCTATGACTGAAGATGTTGTTGAATACCATAGTTTCAGAAACAAAAACAGAAATTTGATTCTTTAAAAAGCTTTAGAAAGGAACCATCTTAGAATCTTTTCTATAAAGTTTAATTTAAAAGAAATTGACAAAGTAGACTCGGATAGATATGACTTAAAGCAACTGATGATAGACGCTGTATGATGATCGTTAAAAACTCGTCAGGAGTTCTACATGTCCACGTGAACTAATAATGGCGAAATAGTAAAATGTTTATCTTACAACATCAACACTATGATTGTATTGGATCAGATAATATAAATAATTACTTCAATGCTATTTTTGAGGATTTATGTAAATAATCTAGAAAAATTCATATGTAGCAATAATTAATAGGCCATGAGTCAGAGAAAATCATCAAGCTGAACAATGCTGAAAAGAAGCGCAATGGAGGTTTAAATGCATATAAAAGCTGAAAAGTTTGGTCGTACTTCACCCTGGTTATATACTATTGTATCATTTTAAATGTCACATTAAGAAAATACATATGTCTTACATTAATTGTGTGAATGGAGAAGGACAATATTTTCTTACAGGAGACTGTACTGAAATGGTTCTTACACACTAAGTAAATTGACTTCTTAGGCCTATATCGAACATGCATACATTTTGTGTATAACGATATTTTATTTTATTTTATCATGTATCGTCGATGCATCAATTTGTTTCATAATGTTGATTTTGTTTTGACTAGGATAGTCAAAAAAAGATTGTTTACATATTTCCTCTGTATTCAATGTGAATTAAACTATTATACAGATCCATAGTTTTGGGTTATAGCTGTGGCAATGTTCATTATAATTCTAGGGGTATAAATCATTGATTTGATATGCTCTTTTTAAAATAATGATGGTCACTTTGAACGGTAATATCACTTTAAGAAGGTAACGGTCATTAAAACAACACTTACAATACAAAGTACGGATTTCCCACCACTGCCCACCAGCGTTACGTCTTACCAGTAGAAAATATTGCGAACAACGGCGTTATTTTTGCAAACACGATCACTCCTATTTTACTTGTTAGAGGCTGTAAAGCACGTCAAAAGATATAATATGGCGTGTTTTAATTATGCTGCAACTAGCCAACCGTGTAATTATTATTGTCATATAATTATGAACGATGGTTTAAAATCGTTTAATAATTACAACGATCTAATGCAGATGTAAAAATCATTTTACATAGTACTTTGCGTTACTTGATTTTCTTCCTTTATGTCCGTACAGTTTTACAATCCATTACAATTTATCAATTGTCTTCGATAACATTTTCTGCGACGCAAGGCGTGACTAGCTTTCACAGTTTTATAATGAAAGTAATGTATATACTTGTTTTATTTCTATAATAGTTTTTATACCAATGTGTAAATCTGGTATACACAACAATTGTACTTATCACCTTCCTTAGACACATACTCTTTGCAATTTTGCCCTTGTAATGGAAGAAAATCTCTATTCCTTGTGTTTGTATTTGTCACAAAGGATTTGTCATTACAATTGTTTTGTAACAAGATATTACATTTATTCAGAACGTTACAATAAAAAACATCGAATCTTGTACTTTCTGACGACAGCACGCTCGACTAGTCGGAACTCATCAACGGTAAACTAAGTAGCTTTTCTTTCTGCATGTAAATTGTTACAAGACATGTAACAAAAATCAAATTTCCCAGCAAGATATTGATTTATGGTCATACGGCCTGGAAAACTTTTGTCTCAGTGGTTAAGGAGGAGATAAGGTTGGGATTTCATTTTCAATTATAGCTCTGGTTGCATTTTTTCAGCGGTGCGGAACTATTCGAGCAAATATTGGTAAAGGCCCATCCAAGCAACCATGCAGAGAACTTTTACTGAAATTGGCCTAGATGGTAAAGGATAATCTGTTTTTAAGTCGTTTCATTTATAGTTTTAGCTTCGGTTACCATTTTGTGCGACAGATCGAACCAATTAAAGCAATTATGCAATTAAAGCAATGGTAGCGCGTTCGCCTCAGGATCGAAGGGCCCCGGGTTCGATCCCTACCATCGCCATGTCGGTAGTGTCCTTAGGCAAGACACAATTAAATCCACATTGCCTCTCTCTCTCTCTTCGAGGTTGATTCCATCTGGAATGAGTCTCGAGAGCGATTAATATAAGTTGTCAGAACTTGTTTCGCAATCGAGAATAAATAAATTAGTATAAACTAATTAAAGCAATTATGTTAGATCCTACCTGTAGAGTTCGGTTGTAATGAACCAACTTGTTAAAGAGGAGATGTCATT
The DNA here is from genome assembly GCA_032359765.1 of Saxidomus gigantea. NCBI lineage: Eukaryota > Metazoa > Mollusca > Bivalvia > Venerida > Veneridae > Saxidomus > Saxidomus gigantea. Next base: position 1,908 of record JAUMHA010286918.1, on the reverse strand, counting down.
TTAATGCTGTTTTTTCACTTTGAGCTGTTACGGTTATTTGTTCAACGGAGCGGAACGATTTGATGGTTTGTTCTCAGATGAGTTAAAATACGCTCACAGCTAAAAATTGTTACAATGTATATAATTCGATCGTAAACGTTTCTACCAATGAATAAATTCAAATAAGTTCAAATCCAGTCATAGCACAAGTATTTTAAGTGCATTGGCATGGCATGCTTCTCCGCTATATTCCTGTTTATGACTTTTTAATACAATGTATATTGCATATAATACTAACAAAATCATTCAGTACCCGTACATTTCTCAGTCCTATAACTTTTGCAGTAAGTATAAACATATTTTAAGTTGTATCATTTCTCGAAATATTAGATCTATATGGCCATAGATAAAATGAATATGTAGAGGATAATTGTTAGTTTCGGTTTAATACGACGTTATTATTTCACCAAAAAGTGAAAACTACTTCATGTGGTGTTCACGAGTGAAATTATTCTGATATTATTCCGATGCCAACCATTGTTCTGTTTATTCTATGTCTAAAACTCTACTTTTGTTGAATTTGTTTCAATAAAATGTCGAAAATCGCGGGAAACGTCATCAGAAAGCACATCAAATATGACATCATTTTTACAACGTCGTCGTCGTATGGTTTCCTGCATTTCTTACGCTCGGTTTATATTTTGACGAAATTCCGGGTAAAAGAAAGATAATTTTACTGAGTGAACAGTGAGTATATCGGGATATAATCCACCGTAATATTTCGATTGACCTACGAAAAACATAAAATAAAGCATCTTTAGTGTTCTTTAAACTGATAGGGTGGAGCTCGTCGTAAATTAAAAAAAAAATGTAATATCATTTTGTACGCTTTTCTTCAATATTGCGAAGCCCTATGCATGACATTCCGCGAGCGTTTGTCGTCTGCTTTGTTGACGTCAGCATCACAGATTGGTGATTTTTGTGACGTCGATACCGATTCACAGATACCGCAGTAGCTATTTGATGAACAAACGTACTAAACACCAAACCAAAAAATGACGTCACCAGAAAGTGGTAAAACATGGACGATAATCAAATTTTGTCACCGGACTGCTCCGGGGTAAATGATATGTGCATTTGCAGTATAGTCCAGTCCCTGAGGACGTCCCGTGTGCAAAAATTATACCGGCTAATTTTCATATCAATGTTTACATATATGTCTGAAATGTCAGAATTATTTAGGTGGACTTGCCGCATACTGGTAAGTTTTTAGAAATCCAAGATGGCGTCCAAGATTGCCGCCAAAATTTTGAAACCACTATTTTTCATTTTCAGTCCTCATTAAGTAGAAAATATAATATTTTTTTTAAAATCCTAATGTACATAGACAATTGAATACATATCTTTTCACTAAATAAAGTTATTTTATGTCATATTTTGTGACACATATTGAAATTATTTGAAACAATTCCTGAAAAAACGTCTGAAAAATGACTAAAAAGTTAAAGGGGTGTACATTTTCATTTCTCTCATTAAGAGTTTAAGCCACAGTTTCAATATTATTGTTTTAGATGTATAAGTTCCATCTTATTTCTTTACATTGGTGTCTTGTTCTTTTTTAATAGCACACCTCTTCGTCAGTCTTTTACAATTCTTTTGGAAGTGGGTTTGGTAAATGAATTTACATTACGAAAGCCTTATAAGCATTATCAATAGTTTCCTTTCCAAGAGCCTGAAATTTCTATTATGTTTGCCTGGATTTTTATTGAAGTTTGTTATTTTGTAATACTAAAAATACCCACTTCTTTTTTAAATCGATACATTGTCATTGTTGCTATGGTGACCGCTTTTGAAAATATGAAAACTGGCTATTTTTTCTTATTCAAAATATTCAAAATTATAATAAATATTAAAACTAGTTCAAGCTGA
>JAUMHA010286585.1:0-14838 GCA_032359765.1 Saxidomus gigantea | reverse complement strand
TCTCTCTCTCTCTCTCTCTCTCTCTCTCTCTCTCTCTCTCTCTGATGACAGCACGCTTGAGTAGATAACTTTGTCACAACAACGGTTCTCGTGCAAGGCCACGAGTAATTGGTCATCCTGACATAGAATGCCTTTCGAAGACAAAAATGAACATTAATATGATTATTAAAAAGTTTGAAACACTTTTTGCTTTTTCTGTATAATTATATTGATACTATTTTATGTCACAAGCCAATAAAATAGACAATAACTGTGAAATTGGACTTTGTAAAAATTCAGCATAAATTCTAAGTTAAAATAATTCAAAAATAGTTATGGCGAATGGCTTCCTTGGTGAAGATGTTGACAGCAAAGAGGCAAATCTAAAAAATGAAAACTGATGCAGTTTGTATAAAATGCAGATGTTGATAGAAAAAAAACTGTTTGATATCAATCAATAATTCTAAAATAGGTTTCACTATTATGTTTGTACGCGTCGAATATGGTTTTGGCTATACTTCAAAGACATGATCGTGTTAGAATCGAATAAATATATGTCTGTCTGTATTTTATCGTTGATTAACATACAGCCAGTCGTTCGGGGGCGAATAAATAAATAATTTTATTATGATCTCCTGGCTGTATTTTAATATATACGATAACATGCAGGGACAAAATTGTTCACTAAAGTTTTTTTTAACATTTCCATACACTGTCTACTTGTGTAACAAATGCATTAAACACTCGCTGTGATAAATCAGAACAAAATCATGATAACTTTACGTTTGATCACGGACGTTTTTGTCTAACTTAAAAGCATCCGAGCACAGTTGAACATAAAATATTTCATTTGCAATTGTACTTGCACTTGTGGCATTATGCATTAAAAGACCTTCCGCGACAGAAACGAAATGTTAGAGCTAATTTACACTGGTATTGATGTACAAGGGTAAACATATTTTACTTGGCTTTACTTGTCTGGGGTCTTCTAAAAGAAAACCGATTTACTGTTCAAACACGAATGTAACAATACATGTATATTAGCACACATTATTTTATATAATTTATAGAAACACAAAACTGAATTTTACCTCTTTGTCAAATGTAATATGTAAAACCTCTTTTAAACTTAACTGTTGCTTAGTTGAAAGCATGTATTTTAAACATATTGCATCTTTGGTTAAATTAAAAAGTTATTGAGCGGAAAGTTTTTAAAAATGAAGGTCGCTGGGACATTAAACTTTGACTCTGTGACCTAAAAATCAGAAGGGAACAGACACTGTCCATGACCAATGTCCCTACAAATGTTGTGACCTCTAGGTCAGTCTTCTTAAGCTATTGGGTGGAACTCATTCACTTGACATTTGATAACATGAATGAATAGGTTTTATTTACTGTCACTAACCAATGTTCCTACCTAGTTTGAGAGATCTATGTCAAAGCTTTGCCAAATTACGAAGCTGAACCCCTTATGTATATGTGAGGTAACTATAGCTTTGACCCTTCTTTTGACACAGGGGCCTAAAATAGATAGGGTTCATCTAATGTACATGGCTATTGTCCCTACCAAGTTTGGGATTTCTAGCTCAATGCCCTCCCTACTTATCATTTTAACAGTGCCTGTTTCTGAGCGGAAAACTTTATATAAATGTTATGTCACTGTGGCTTTGATCGAAGGTTGAGGGAAGCATACGTAATTTTTAACTCCAGTTTTTAACTAATAAGAAATGTGTCTCGCACATACTTGAAGAATATTAAAATTATCATTATGATTCGTTTTAATGTTCTTATTTGGGAAACGTTTTAAAATGTATACGAAAGCGATTAACAGCAATAAAACAAATCTAAATACATGTTATCTATTTTATTGATAATCATAGTGTATTTTGAGTATAGTTAAAACAGTTCTTGGCACTGTGCCAGAATGGACATACACTATTTACGAAAACACTATTAAGACATAAATATAATAGCATTGAAAAGTTTTATCGTTACACTCATCATTTTATGACATCGATTCAATGATATCAGAAAACAAACAAAGTGATATCTGAAGTCTGAATTGGACAACTGAGCTACGACCTTTATGTTTCCCTCGGTTGTACCGTTGTTTTACAATAAGCTAAAAGTACATTCACGGATCAGTCCTCGAAATCTGATTTATAGTATCTAGTTACTGTCATCCAGGGGAATCTTGTTCTCATATGTGTTAAAGTGATTATACCCTTCAATGTGACCATCGCAGATTAATTGAATATATTCACCAATGGTTTATTATCATTTAAAACAATTATCTTGAAAGTTACAGCTACGTAACATAAATATAAATATCACTTTTATTCCTATTTATTTAAACATACTTGAAAAATGACAGTTAAACAATTGACAGTCAAAGTCATAAAATGGTTTTTCCATCAGTTTTGTAGAATAAATTTACGTTTCTATACACTGATGAAAGAAATGGTTGAGTATAACTACATTTCTTTGAAGTTTTTCATGTTTTAAGAACTTTTTTGACCGTAATGTTTCTGGTCATTTTGAATAGTTTTATAGCTTTAAGAAACAAATTCTTCTATATTTTTCGATGACCTAATCAACCATTGGGAAAGTGATCAAATAATTGGATCATTTTTGTGTGGTTTCGTTCATGAATAAGGAATTTAGATGTGTTCAAATATCGAGGACGCTTAAAAGGTTTTGCTAAGAAGTAGACGTGTCTCGTAAATAAAATTGATTTGATAAACCGATTGTTATTTTGCCATTAATTCTGAGCCATAAAACTTCTTTTGAAACCAAGAACTAAGCTTTGATAAGTTATTATACTATAAAGATGTGTATATTTGAAATTATTGATGTGGAGTGAATTGGAATTAAAATTAAATAGCAAATGTAAGAAGAATGTTGATTATACAATTATTTTTTGCACTTGTAACCAATATGGCTATTTACGAAATATAGCGTCTATCTGTTACTATTTTTGTTTAAACGGTAGCTTGTACTTTTTCATGCTGAAGTCAGAGAAGTGATACAATGTACTAGGAATTATCGAACACTCGTTTCAAATGTTCCATGTACTAAGGTCTTGTTATGCACTTGACTGCCCATACCATAAATAAATGTTTTTGTTATAATTACTTTACATTCAACGCATTTAAGAAAATAAAAGTTAACATATAGAAACTTGCAACTGAGTTGTTTAGCACCCATGATTGTTCGTTCAGTTTCTGTGTAAATGTTAGTAGCATCGGAAACTTGTTTTATTTCATATTAACATTATTCTTCTTCCCTGTGATGAAAACATTCGACCTTGCCTGTTATATCTTGTGTGTTTGAGTGTTTACTACGCCGTATCTAAACATGGCAAAAATACATTAATCATGTTGTAAGAACTGATTATGTGATTGAATATGAACGTTTTATTATTGCCACTGACCCGCCGGTGCAGTTAATTTTGCCGTGAAGACTATAGTGATAATCACTGATGAACTGTTTTCCTACAGTTGCCAATAAAATGTCCATTCTGCACATTTTGTTTGATTTTATCGGATAAACAAATTTGTTGTGCAGACTAGAAAGAGAAAGTTTTGGAAATCGACACTGAAATATCCTCATTCAATGCATTAACAGGAAAACATACCGAATAAAAGTTTCGTCTCATCCTAAATAAATTACTTGTTTCGGCTTAAGCTGTATAACATGGGCTTTGACTTTTTTTGCACTAATCACATGCTATGAAAGGAAGCGCGGTGAATGAAATGAATAAGTTTTATTGGAGGTTTTCTCCTCGGGTAAGTATTCGATTTGTTCGTTTATACGTTATCTCGTCTTCTTAAAATATACAGACACAGTTGAAGATTTTATTCCAAAACTGTTTTTGATCGGACCTTTTTAGATTATCATCTCTACTTGGTATTTGAAAGAGCCGACAGAAATATACTCAAAGTAGGTTTGGATATTGAATATGATCTATTGAAAGTATTCTGAAATGCGTACCTCTAAAACTCCAATTGACACGTGATGGTGCATGTGTTTGACGGTCATATTCGACTATTTTTTTCCGTCGTTAACACTGATTCGATCGGAAACTCTTTGCGCAAAATGGCAAAATTGTTTCATTATTCTGTCTCTATGAAATAATGTACAAATAAACACATAACTGTTACAATACTTGCCTCTTATAATTAGAATCCGGACACATTTCTTCAAATATTTTGTAATCTGTAAGAAGCGTCAGTAAGAGAATGACTTCAAAAATTGATTTTTTCGTTCGTGTTAATCCGAATACGACCGTCTTCATCACGTGATCGCTTCATGTTACTGTCGATCTAAAGTTTTCAGCATTTTCAAATGGACCCATTAACGACTTTCCTAAGGATGATATTAAAATACAATTCAAATTTTCGCCTGTAAAAATGACGTACAGATATACGGTTTACAAGACAAAAATTGGACAAATACACAGGGTCTTGCCGATGTTTCTGGCTGAACAAATTCCGAAGAACTTGGCACCCGTTAATGACATCAGAATAAACCATTTTATGAAGAAATACGTACATTTAAATTCATACGTTACTATAGGTTATTTTTAGAATACGTTGGCTCAACGCCGTGTATCTTTTTTTAAAGATATTTCTTGCTTGGGTAAAGGTCGCGTGACTTTTTACCTTGAATAAGTGGTAACTGAATGGAAATATGTTTGAATCGATAACTGTTTTTTTTTTCTTAACTGGCAGTTTCTTATAAACTTAGCTGTAGCAATTTATGAGGTTCATTTTTGTCCAAAATGAATAGAAATACTACCAAATGTCAATAAGGACTTTTTGTAACCGTAAGCCTTAGGGAGATAGTTCTGGCGAATAAGTATGTATAATCCTTGTTAGTATTAGCCTGTCTCAAATTCCACTACGTTTCAAAGTAACCATAAACTGGCTTAGATAAAAGGTGTGATACATCTAGGGCTTCCGTAAGATAAAAGGTTTCAGTTAATGTACAGTATTAGAATGGCAGTGACTTTTCTTGCACTTGTACCTACGAGGCAATAAATGGCAAATTCAGGTAATGCGATGAAAAGCTCTTCCCATCCTTTGTATCAAACTGCTAAAGACATAATCTTTTATATTCCAAAAAAGTCATATTTAACTTTTTGTGAATTGTTTCATAATTATCAGCATTATTTCTTGCCTTTTTAGGAAATCAACAACCTGGTTGCAACATGTAATGTCCTTTAATACAATAACAGCCGATGTCTATTTATTTATAAGATAAGGGTATATATACCAAAAGAAAAATAAACGCAGGGCAACAAAATGCAATATTCATTTACTCCTCACATAAACACATTCCACTTTTTATATTGAATTGATTTTTCTTTCAATTATGATTATGGTAACGTCTAACAGAAGTTCAGAGGGATCATAAACAAATGATGTTTTTTAATTGGCTCATGAAAGATAGATCTTTGTACTATTTTAGATATTATCAGCATTTTCCCTTGCGATGTATAGCAACTCAGTCCTACTTTTATCATATTAGTTTCCATTAAAAGCAAGCTAATACAATTTTTTATTTATGAACGGATAATACATTGCGTTCTTAACACTGGCTTGTTTGACGTCAACAACTGCCACAGGTATACCTGCCTAATCTACAAAATGATCAGTTGAAACAAGGTTATAATGGGGAATAAAATTTAATTTATTTACAACAGTTTGTTGTCTATCCTACTTGTATTGCAAGACGTTTGTGTTTTCTAAATTAGCCTTATTACTTTTACGCCATTTTAAATTTAGATCAATTAATGAGTGTGCAGACGATTCATATCTCCGTCTTTACCAGAAAAGTAAAGATACGCAATTGTAGCTGATAAAGTTCAAGCAAAGAAGAACGTTGTTGTTAAGTAAACCTCACGACATCAGATATGTAAAAAGACAATATGCCGAATGTGTTCATTTCGAATACAGGGTTTGTTGTGAATGTATTAGATTTAGATTGATAATACACGTATTAGGTATGGTTTATTTTAATTATATCATGAGCCTATTATTGTACATACAATGTACAATATACTTCAAAGCATTCACAGTATCTGACCCAACATTTACGGACTAGTTACGGACTCATTTGGAACTTAAATATGCATTAAAGATATTTATTTTGATATTTTGTTCCATCATAATTCGTATACAATCTGTATGTACTTTATTTTTTAGGTCACTGATTTTTCAAAAGCAGTTTCTATTGACTTACAACCGCGATGTTCTGAACCGAAAATATTGCCATCTAAATGAAGGTTCTTTCTGACAAGGAATGGGGAAAACGTATAAATGCTAGTTATAGATGTAAATTTAGTCACACTTTGTAAATTAAGTCCTGTGTGAATACGGTTACATTTTCACAGAAAGGACGAATCTGGTTCATATTATCGACTGGCATTAATATACATCGTCAGTCGACCTCCGCCCGTTAATTGTGCTATGTATAAGATAGATAGGTTAGGGAATGAAAATTGTGTTACGAAGAAAGGATTAAGGGAAATCTTAAGAACTAAAATGAATGTAATTACTCTAACTAAAGCGTAGAGATTTGAATTAAGAACCAGAGTTGAATTTCGTTCGTCAATAGTTAATGATGTTAAAAGATGTCTTTGGTATTATTGAATATAAAACAAAGATATTCAATATGCCTAATAATATACAATTTACGTTTGGAAACCAATTTACGAAAACGGATCTTTATGACAAAATCTGCAAAAGAAATTTCAAGTCATTTTAAATCTACAATTTTTCAAAATAATTTCTAAAATTCGAGTGTGTGATTTTCAAAAATAACCAAGATATATGGCCATTAAAATCGCGTACATGATTAGTAAACAGATGTGACGGTATGAACGTCTTAAGAGTGTTAATTTAAAGGTTACTATGTTGGACGCTACAAATTGATTTTGAGAATAGTGTAATTACAGTGTGAATGACGTTTGTATTAAATTAGGAACACTTTGTATGTTGACTACCTAAAGATTCTGCAATAAACACAAGTTTTGGGCTGACGAAACTGGGAAGTTACTAACCATCATATTTCAAACTTTTAAAGAATTGTTTGAGAAAACGTTGCAATGGCAACGTGCTTGATAATTTTTAATAATCTTATTGAAGGATTTATGCAGCTGTGTTTGATCTTTTTGACTTTTGTAATTCAGTTTTCGATAACAAAAACAGATTTTTCCCATGAATTTTGAAATAAAAGTAATTCAGAATATTAGTAGCGTAATTTAGTTCTATTGCCTTCATTATATTCTTATTTTGTCTTTATAGAAATCACGCTTTCTTTTTTGAATTTTAATTACAAAGCTTTTTTAACTGGAAAAGATGCCATTGACAGAATATTGTATTTTACCTTTTTACTGACCATACTAAATGCGTAATTTAAAACACTTTCCTTGTTGACATCCGGCAATATTTTCCCAATTTTCCAATTATTACTTTTTGAAAGTTTGAACTAGGTACTGTACGTAAGTTTGATTAACTTAAAGAGAAACCAACCTGTGTTTAGTTAACTATTAATGAAGTTTATTGAAACTCACAGGAATATTTCCGCTAGGTTCACCGAGTTTAGAATCGTGCGCGTCGTTTCAACATACCATATGCTTACTCACTGATGAACTGTGTTTGCTTTAATTTCTAATTGTCTGAGGGAAGTTTTATATCGATTTTTCTAAGAGATTACATTTTTAGATGAAAATGTTTAACTTTCAGCTTCGTGATCGCTTACAGACGGAATGGGCCTGAACTGCTAAAGTAATACCGTTCAAAAACTGTCACATGCAATCAAAAGCCCTTTTTATACTCTATTAAAATGTACAATTTTGAAAAATAACATAATCTTTCGACGTCAAAATTTAGCATTGACGAAAATGTGGTCGTTTCTTCTGATGACGATTGGACATTTTGTCCGTTTCTGTTGTCATAAAATCTTCCCGACGAGTGAGTTCATTTATGTCATATGCTTTGGGAAATCCCTTGCCGTAATAGAATTTAACTTTAGCTATAAATTCTATATAAACATGCTTCAGATAATTCGTTTTTATCAATGCGAATCAGAAGATGTGTCACATGGGACATGTTTTACATGCTGGTGTTCTTAATGAACCATTTGTGGTTCTAAATGTTGATTAGCCTAATTCTATTTTGGATTTCACTTAATATCAATATAAGCATATGATCTGTTTTCGCGATCCGTAAATATAACATGCACGTCATATTTGAGTCTAATAAACAAAACGCTAGCAGGATACATTATTTTATGCATGAATATCAATAATTATTTCTCAATTTAAACGAAATATAAACTTCCATTACTATTCCAATACTTCGCTTAATATACAAACGTTTTACTTGCAAATGAGAGCAAAAAGGAGCAAGCATTTAATACCAGATTTTTTTAAGAATTCTGTGGGAACGGCAAGTAATAAACTCATTTGAAAAATCATTGTTTCGATCGCAATATATTAATTATACAGTCAAAGTACAGTATTCATTCTAATCTTGCAGACTAATGGCACCAACATGTTCCGGTATCAGTTTCTATGAGAAGTTATTTGTTATCTTTTACGATCACTGGGACAAAACGATGCAATTCCCTGTCGAATTTTTAAAGAGGAATGTCCATAAAGTTTTGAATAAATGACAGTTTGAATTGTTTATCAAGGATATATAGCAGGAAAAAACTTACACCAGTCACTTCAAATTTTAGTCATTAGAAATAATTGATCAACATGCCATTAATTTAATTACTTATTAAACATTTAAAGAGTGTAGACCTCGATAGCTTAACTGGACCCGATAGTTCCATGGGCGCCTCGATAGGCCAGTGAGTGGAATTTGATGTTAATTAGTAAAACCCGATAGCTCATAGTCGAGGGCAAGAGCCTTCACGTAAGCCAGATTTTGGGTTTGACTCAAAGCCAGAGCGCATGTTGGGCAAAGACACTGATATCACAAATGCATAAGATCATCCAGCTGTAAATCACGTCAGAGCAATGGGTATAAAGACTCACTGACTCTCAATTGCGAGCTTGATATCATCTAGAATGAGTGCTCTATAGCGAATACTAAGTTTTAAACGTGGAAAAATCATTAGAAAAATCTATCATGTTTTACCTATTTAAACAACACTCATAAAATATGTTAATTGAGGATTCTGGCAGTTTTTTATGCTTTACTTTAAAACGAGAATTTATTGTCTGAATGGGAATGATAATTATTGTAAATCATAATAAATGTAGCAAAAAATGCTTTATGAAAGAGGCAATGTATACAAAATCAATGTATGTTTCAACATAAAATTATTGTCGTTATTAGACATTAATTGTTCATTTATTTGCTTACTTCGACGTGTAATTGAAACGTGAACCAAGAACAAACAAAACTGAACACTTGCATTGATTTATTTAAGTACATGTTTTAAAATAATATATATATCATGTTATTAATAGTTTTGTGTGTACATTTAATATCTTTACGAACTGTGAAAAAACACCATTTATCAACATTAATTTCTATTATTTTAAAACAATACTAAAAATTCATAGTCCGTTCAATCAGTAATTTAACGTATTATTAATCGGTGTTTGTTATCACTGTGAAAAATGTTAACTTTTTATCCTTATTTCTAGGTTGTTTTGATACTATTTAAATAATAATTACCCAAATTTAACTTTAAAGAACACGAAATGATCTCAACATTTTTCACTTTTCTAAAGGCTCTAACGATAGAGTATGTTTGACGCGAAAACCTAGTCATTACAATACAGATACTAGCACAGGCAAGGAATCGCATACAACTAGTCTCTTATATCATCGATGAAATTGTGAGACAAAATGATCATGAAGTACTGAGACTAAATGCTTTCGAGCTGATCTGGAGCCAGTTGATGCACAAGTACGTTACATTTAGACAATACGAAAATCGAAAGTTACATTTTAACGACATTGGAACATGCATGATATCAGTATCTCGGACCGAAGGCACTCGCAAAGTAGAAAGTTTAACACTTGCCCTGCTGGAGACAAGGGATTCTACCTTCAGATAATGATTAGCCTGCTGGAGGCAAGAGATTTTACCTTCAGATAATGTTTAGCCTGCTGGAGGCAAGAGAGTTTACCTTCAGATAATGTTTAGCCTGCTGGAGGCAAGGGATTTTACCTTCAGATGATATTTAGTCAGCTGGAGGCAAGGTTTAATACCTTCAGCTAATGATAAGTCTGCTTGAGGCAAGGTATTCTACTTTCAGATAATGATTAGTCTGCTGATGATTTTAAAACTTGTCTGTTTGTTGAATATTTTTCTATAACATCTTCATTTATAATTTTAGCCCTGAATAATTTCCTTTATATTTTTTTAAAGAACAATTGCCCAATATCGGGCATATTTCAGACCTAAAATCTGCCATACTTACTTATCCGGATACAGAAATACATTCATTTTTGTCACAAACCAACAAGGTTATACCGTTTAAAAAACACGACTGTAAAAACCTTTCTTTGCAGTACAGAATGCCCTTTATGTTATTGTTCCTCACTTCATCCATTTTGCATAATGGTTATTAGGCTAAATAAGTTCTCTTTTGGAAAACTTCTTATTAATTGTAAAACTTATAATTAAATACGTTTTGTTCGTCATACCGTTTTTCTTTAACTTTTGACTGATTTATCTATTCTGTTTTTGTTGTGTCTCTGCAGTCGATTGTAACCAGCATCAGCTATTCCCGATGGTGAGTTTAAATCTAATTTTTCTTTCATTCTGTTTGCACTTTGTGAAAGTGCTGGCTTCAAATAATTAATAGCATAGCTTCAGTGTCAACTCTTGTCTATTGCCTTTACTCATCGTAAAAAGTTGCTTATATGTGCTGTTTGTGATGGAATTTTGTATTCTATTTTCTATTCCTAATGAAATATACATTTATAACGAGTTCTAAAGTGTATTTCGCATGAGAAATGCTGCATGTCGTCAAACGAATAACGGATATTCATTATCCGATATTACATTTTACAGTGCTTGTCATTTGGAAGAAACAGAACCTTCATATCATTATCATGGACACCTTCTATTGCAGTGCAATGTCATCTGTGTTTACAAAACTAACTAATCCATTAATTGTTTAAATATGTAACATTACAGTGTATATGTTTGTCTTCAGGTTCAAAAGTTTTCATTGTAAAATCGGACTGTTTATATTCTGCACTGGTCGTAAAAGTAGAATCTCTTGCCGCCAAAATAAATAATTATTCATTTTCTGTATCTTAAAACTACAAGTGTTCTTTAAATCACTGAACGCGACGCGTACATGTAGTACACTCTCATCCTTGTCTCCCATTTATTGTATATAAAACAATGTCATTTCAATGTCACTTCAATGTCACATTCATTCTTTCTGCGAATCGCAAATCAATATATTTGCATGTCCTTCGCATTTGTCCCTTGAGACCAGAACAGCAAATGTCTATTGATTTTATTAGTTTAAAGTATTGCAGAAAGAGACAGAGACGAAGATGTATACATGTTCTGATGTCACAGTGATGGAATGTACTGCAACATTTCCGTTACTGATATATGACATTTTGTCACATCTTTTGAGAAACTAAGGTAAGGTTGCTGTAGATAAATACAAGCTAAACAAGCTGAGCGAAAACCACTTCGCAGATATTTCAAGATCATCTTAATAATTCAAATTAATTACAACTGCTGTTTTCGGGAAATAATCAAGTGTAAATTAGTACTATAGACCATGCGCTTTAGCGTCAGATAAACTTACCTATACATTTAAGGCCTGATACCGGACGAAATGGTACATTGGTTCGTATAAATGTGTTTTATTGATCATTAGGCTTCCTCATCGTTCACATTTCGTACAGTCATACTGTGCTCTTTGAATTGAAAGTACTCGTATATGATATGTATTCTTTTTTCACATTATCCATTGCATATTATGTTAAATAATTGCATTTCACATTTCCGAAAGAACTCCATTTGATTTCTTATTTAAAATATATCAATTCTTGGGTAATGAACATTAAGTAATCTTTCGAGTTGAAGCAAAATGGCAAAATTATAGAACATTTAATATTCCTCTTCTCAGTAGACTGTATGTACAATATATATCGTCTTATTACAGGTTTGTCTCTGAGTAGGCGGATCCATATTGCTTATCACATGGCATAACATAAAATGTTCAGAATAGAAATTAATGTTATCTGAAACTCTTCGAAAACAAACACATTAGTAAAAACCACTACATGTAATACTTACCCTACCAAATGAAGCTCAAATTACTACATCAACGGATTTGTACAAATTGTTAGCCGTTAAGTATGGAATTAGTTCTTTTTTGTACTTTTAGTAAAGTACAATGCCAAGTCTTATACACGTTGACAATTTGTTTTTCTTTTTTGTTCAGTACAAGTACCAATGATAACATAATAAAGAGCAAGCTCTTATTTCCATATTTTACATCGTGGCTAAGTATGGTCCTTCAGACAGAATCAGATATATGGGAATACGGGTATCAGACGCTAGCTCTTTTTACGAATAGATCCCTTGGTTCTTCTACATGCCCGGTGTATAGCACCGATACATGCAAGACTACCTCTGGGTTTCCACCAGTTCATCTCCAGATGTATGGTAACACTGAAAAGCGATTCTGAAATTGCCAGTGCCCCGGCCGGGAATGGAACCGGGGACCTCCGGATTGGTAATCCAAAGCCGCCCGCCACCCGTTTTGTTTCCTTGTAGTGTTTTCGCCTTTAATCTGTGGTGTTTTTGACTTTGCGACCCGTCAAGTCGAAATTGCGAAAACACGACAAAACAGCTTCTTGTCCTGATTTCGAGTTTCAACTTTTCGCCTCGAAAGTAAAAAGCACGACAAATATAGGACGAAAGCACGACACACTAGAACCCACATACCCTACGAAAAACTACGTGTTTTCCCCTTCTTCTTGTGCTGAATAGATATGAGACGTGATGTGGCGTTGTGATACTACTTTGTGAATAGTTACATGTACGTTAATACATAATAGTGTACAAATAACAAACGAATAGCTCAAAATATTGAACGCATAAAGTAAGTCTATTAATAGTAAAAATAGTCCCTTTTTCGCTAATCAATTTAATTAACACGGCCTGGATTTATATTTGCACCTTACGTGTGTACAATGTAACACATATTTATAATAAGTAATACCACTGACGACAGTTTACATAATCCGGACAGTCAATTTTATCCTAAATGTCATCTAAGTCTTTACTTATAACCTCAAAACACGCAAACTTGTAATAACTCAAGCAAATTGCAAGACAATACAGAAACAAGCGTTTAATGACATGTCAGATCAATTTCGTGAAAGCATTTGACCTAAATAGTGCACGATATGGTGTGGGAAAATAGACGAATACTTTACATGATACTATTAGGTATTATCAAGTCCTCTACTACTTCGCCGTAAATTACAAATTTGACACCCTAACCATTATCTGCAGTTAATGTATCTTTAAATTTCAGTAATGAACCATGGCCGTGTGACAGACCTTCTAAACAAAGCCATTTAAGACACGTGCTAAATTTAAAAAAATGTTTATATTTAAGAATTAATTGCAAAATTACAATGTACTGTACAAATAGAATATTTTTATTTATGCGGTACGTCTGCTTATGATCAAGTCTACAATTTTTTTAAGTTACATCACAATAAATCAGCACTAAGTCTTGCTACTTCAGCTTTCTGTCGGTACTAAATAATAAACGTTGTAATTGTAAAGTACCTCTTAAATCTTATTGTCGAAATCGTGAAAAGGATTTCGTAGTTTTACAGTGTATCATTTTTGCCTTACTAGGTCACTTAAAAGTAATGTACAAATCGTGTTGCTGTACAACTTGAGTAACGCATGCTTTTGTTCCTACATGATAGTGGTTAAGTTATTTTACTTTTCCACATGGAAGTTATAAAATATATATATCTTACCTTTCTACATGGCAATGATAAAATTATCTTACTTTTCTACATTGGCAGTGATAAAATTATCGGACTTTTTATATGGAAGAGATAAACTCAGTTAGTGATAAAAATTATCTTACTTTTCTACATGGCAGTAATAGAATAATCTTACTTTTTTACATGACAGTGATAAATTTATCTTACTATTCTACATGACATTGATAAAGAATCTCTCTTTTCAATATTGCAGCAATAGAATAATCAATATGTTTGTTTATCCACTACAGCTCGGCTACTGATTTTTGTGATAATAAAATTTAATACCGTTAGTTTATCTCTGTCAGCAAAACGTATTCATTGTACTTGTATTGGTACCAATCAGTTTGATCAGGAAGTCAAAGTAGAAACTTCAAAGAAATGCAAAGTTAACCTATTATTCTTAAAGGTGCTTTTCGAAACCATAATGCAAACGAACTTAAACTGAAGAATTGATTAAATGTACATTTGAAAAATCAAATTTAACTCAGAAATTATATAGTACAGGCGCTATAAGGAATGTATTTATTAAACTAATAGATTACCAATGCTTCGCTTAAAACGGAGCAGACCATGATAAAATGTATGTAGAGAATGTATCATAAAAATCTTACAAACATCTGTCTTAACTTATATGTGTGCTTCACGAGTATGAGCTCTAAAATGTATAATTGCATACTGCCAATGTCTTGTTTTAAAATGAAATTGTAAAACAAAAGCAGCGCTTTCGGGTTCTGATATTTTCACTCAGTGTTGTCCACTTCTCATTTATGATACTATAAAACTTTAAACAAAGGCTTTGGTCATGTAGGAAGAAAATAAACATCAACACAAAACT
>JAUMHA010286584.1:9133-28370 GCA_032359765.1 Saxidomus gigantea | reverse complement strand
AATTTCGCCCTATGCACATTTCGACCCGCGCTTTAGGTAAGTTTCAGCGTAAATCACGAAGGTCAAAAGTTGTTTTTTGGGGAGTTAATCTATTGCCCCAAGGCCTTCAGCGCCCACAGCGCTTTGATTCTATATTACCTGTTCTCAAAAACCCATTAACACGTCAGTTAGGTCTGGACATACCTCCACGTCCTTTTGAAGTAAAATCAAGCAGAGATTCCCTGCATTTGTCGATACATGTGTCGAGACGCTTATTGTTGTTTAAAGACGAGTCGGACGCCCGAAAGCATGGTACATGTATTGTGATAGTATAAGTTAAGATGTATCAACCACTTCCAATATAGCGGTATCTTAGCCTATGCAAGACGATTGTTTCTATAACTAGACTTTAACATTTTCTCTACCGGGTACAATTGGATGAAATAAACTAGTACCGAAATTGACCAGAAGGAGATTTATCAGAAAATCAATATTTTGATATTAGTATTTGCTTGATTTGGATAATAGCACATATATGTTCTGCCTATAGTCTACAAACGTAGCATTTGAAATTAAGTTAAATAAAATATAGAGTTTTTCAAAAATGCTGAAAATGTAAGTGTAATATGGTATTTCGGTGAATGAATTGAAAAAACTAACCAATGCATCCCTTGTTATATCCACCAGAGTAGTATGGCTTATCACATGATGTACATTTGATACCATCAGGATATTCTCCACATTGTTGCTTTCCGGATGCACAGTGCGCAATGTCAATATGTCTGCCATCTAGAGAAGTATGATTTTTAAAAGCATACCAGCTTTAAATCTCTCTCTCTCTCTCTCTCTGTCTCTCTGTCTCTCTCTCTCTCTCTCTCTCTCTCACTCTCCCCGTGTTTACGGCTGTCAGAAAGAAGTTCTTTGTTGCTTGGTCTGAAGACTTTATGAGCATTTCGGTACTTAGGACAGCTTCATTTTCATACATATGAGCACTGGGCCGTTTGTGTCATGTGCGAAGCCTGAATACAATGCAACTACTTCAATTATATGGAAGTCCTTTTGATTGACTGATAAGTCGACAAACAATTCGCTATTAAATTGCATACTTTTTTGCTTATAGGTAAAATGGCTTTTGTTCATATCAGATCATGTTGTGGAATATAGTTAGATGTCGTCATTGAAAGGTGTTCAGTGCAAACAAGGCATGTGGGTGAGTTCGAACTTAAAATTAGAATGTTAAACACGAGGAAATGAGAACAGTTGGAAAATCACCTTCATAACAGTGAAGTAATTTTAAAATCAATATAGAAAAATTCAATTCATCTATTCATGTCAAAATGTTCAGATAATATGACAAACGAACGGTAAATGGAGACGACATCTATATGTACATTCATTCTCTCTTCTCTTCCCCGAATTATCAGCGTTTTGAAAAATATAAACAGTATCTTATATGATACTTCCAAAAAATAGCACTATCTTTAATCAACTGTTATGATGAGATGGCATGCTATGAAAATATACAAACTTTCGCAACAGTGACCACTGCGCCAACTAGGGCAAGAGCAAACGTCTTTCCTTACACAATGCCCATGTACACAGGATTTGCTACAATCCCTTGTCTCTGTTTTGTCTTTTTTCCAGAAACAGGATTCGCCAAATCGCTGTTGTGTTCCTCCTGCACATGTTTTCGAACAAGCGGTCCACTGTGTCCAGTCACCATAAGTACCCAATTCGCAAGCCTCTGAAAATAATGAATTTGGAGGGTAATATTAGTATTCTTCTATAAAGCAAATTATTGCTCGTAACAGTTGACTGTATTACATGTATCATTAGAACAATTGGAAAAATATGCAACGGAACATAACAATTCAAAGTATGGAGTTTGCTATAATCACAATAGAAGAAATATTTTCATTAAATGACTCATTTGTTTCCTGAGATTTTTAATGTACATGTAGTTTACTTACGGACTACTCCGATGACAATCCAAAAAATCCAAATACTCATTTTATGGTGTTCTTATCACATTCGTGCCTCAAAATTATTTATTTTAGTAAAACATTTTAAAAACTTATAGTCAAAATAGTGACAATTGAAGCTAAGCACACACTGATTTCAGGTACATAAATAATGTATCAAAGATAATTGTCACAGAAACGGGTTTATCGCAACGGTACTTGGTCTCTATAATTATCTGTGTTGACTTTGTCGTATTTTCATATCTTGAGATCAAGATTAAATTGCAAATTTAAAGTTGACTGTTCATCAGAATTGTTGAAGTGATTACAGATCGTTTTCATACGCGTGTTATTTCTCTTTTTTCTTATATGTATAATTTATAGTGAGACTATGTTTGCACTCGAGTACCTTCGTTTGCCATCAATCCTAGCCAGATTTAGAAAGATTATGAATGACTGTTAGGGCTCGATTGGGTAAGATTATGGGCTCAATCCGACAAAAAATGGAGCTATGGCATTTGAAAACTAACCATTTACTAGGCGTTTATTATCACGCCAGCTCCTGCATTTACGCATTAATAAAAAAAACAACAACAACATTTAAAACTCACGTAAGGGATTAATTGACATCATGGCCCTCTTGTTGTTTACTTTTACAAATCAGTTTCGAACCTTATCAAAATAAGCGAAATATTTGAAATTATCTCAATTAACGCGTTTGCTCATGCAGAGGGCAAGAAAATCTAGCAGAGATTGCAGAAAAACGGACTTTAAAAAACCTGCAGTGGAGAACTTTTATTTCTCCGATACCGAAAGAAGTAGGGTAGTTCGGAATTTCACAAAGTTCTTTTCTTCTTATTTTTCGAGGGAAAACAGGAAAACAACTGTTTTGTGTGTACTTAATAGCAATTACAACAAACCCCAATAAAGGGCACACTTAGTACATACGCTGGAAACAAAATCTTTACCTCTGCAGAAGACATTGAGACTGGATATGTATCAAACGTCTGGCAAATATCTTGAAATTTGGATTTGAATTAAAAATGCACTAAACTATGAGTTCATCGAGATACATTTTTGTATATGGCAATATAAACAACTAGCTTTGAAATAAAAAGATGTCTGTCAAGTGTCAAACAGAGATTACGCTTGTAATAAATATATCATGATTCATGACAAAAAAAATCCATGAATTGCGACGGGTAAATTATTGGTTCCCAACGAACAAAATAATAACTCTACAATAAACATGAATAGATGTATTAACTTAGGGTATTTCCGCAGGTGTTATCAAGTACAAATGAAACGTGCGTGAGATAAGGTTTTACATCTGTTTACGAGTCTTATGTTCTCAAAAGTATATAAAGACCTTGATATCTCACATTACCACTAAGTGCTACTACTGTCTAGCATTTAGGGATCCTGAAGGTACCTGCAGTATAATTTTGTAGCATTTTGAAATTCAGCATAACTTTTGTTTTCAAAATGGGAACATAAGATATCTGTTAAAATATACTTTGCCCGTTTAACAATGTTTTCTTAAAATCAGACTTATCAACATCATCACTGTGTATAGTCGCAAACTGCCAAGACTACATAAATTGTTTTGTAATTGTTTGCTATTATTTACCATCAATATGCTTAGATAGTTGGTATAATTGCTATAATCAATGACAACACAAGTTTCCTAATGGACAGTTCAACGAGGAAGTAGAACAAGAAATAGATAATTTAACCACTTAAGTTAGATGTTTACTTCATAGATAAGTCTGACTGTCGTTATCAAAGAGTATTAAGAGCAAAGGCTTAACCTGATACGTTAAGATAATGTTTTACTGCAGTTTTGTTAGTAGAAGGAAGTCGTGATTGGAAAAATTACCTAATAAAGTGAATGGTACATGTAGTACTTGATCAGATGATAGATCGTAGGGCCACTTTAAATATTTGGCAAAAAGTATTGATAATGATCCACAACGAGTCACTTGTTGTATGTAACAAACATCACGTCGTTTTGAAATTTGTCGTATCAGAAAAGTGAAGTACTTCTAAGAGGCTACTAAAAGGCAACTAATGAATTGAAAAAAAACCATTCAGAACCATTAGCATATTGTTTACAAGAATGGTTCCAGAATTTTCCATTTTCGGATTCCTTCATGTTTTGGTACAGAAAGCAATTTGATATATTTCCCCCAACAGTTCAAATTGTTTATGTATATTATGTACATTTCAATGACGCAAAGAACTCCTTCGACCAGATCTGCTGATAATATGCTTTCTTTACAATAGGAAATGCAGGTATGCTCTTTTATTTCGCTGTCTGTTATCTGTTTTACATTTCTGTACCACAAGCAATACTAGCAGCACCTCGTGATAAATAAAACAATTTCTGAATCAATCTTCATGGAAGAAAAACATCTTCGACACATTAAAACTTGTTTGAACGATATTTCTGTCGTTTACCAGATATGAATTATTTCTACTTCGACATTCACAATACAATTAAACGGAGCAAAATACTTAATTATGTAAACATACGGGAGTCCCTGCTCTAACATGATAAACAACACTTACTCAAAAGCATAGTCATTTTGTTTTTCAACATATTAATCAACATTGATTTCAATGCTTTTGTTCCAGCGATTCTACGTCCATATAAAGTCCTTTCAAATAAAGTTTACTTCCTGATCTGCAAAAAGGGTTTCAGCAGCAACATCATTGTCAATATGCCTCCCATACAATTCAGATTTGAGTTTTGGAGAGAGGTTAAAAACCCAACGCTGCTAGATCAGGGGTATACGGGAGGAGTTCAAAACCTAACAAAGCAGCTAAACCTACTTCAACTTGTAAAGTGTGCGCAGGTGAATTATTCTGAAGCAAATGATAATGCTCGGAGCTTTCCGCTCCGTTTCTCATTAAAGCTCTGCGCAGAAGCAATACTATTTGACATACAGCTAATCTTTCCGTTGTAATGTCGCCCTTCCTTATACATGTACAATCCCATTCTGATATTGACAATGTTCACGTCTATTTGTTACATGGCTTTGGAATGAATCTACATAAGACCAAATTGACCGCTAATGATACATGTACATTGCTTTGTGCAAGGGGGCGGAGCTTAAAACTCTGAAGTAATGCATAGTTTAAAAAGAGTAGTGTAGGACATTTGCCATGATACAAATGAGATAGAGATAATTATGTTTGCTCGCTAATTATGTTATTACTCAGAGACTACTCCTCCTCGAAATAACGTTATTGTTCTCGCATTCAGTTCTCTTTCTATGTCGTGAACCCAAACACATACCTTTATAGTAATGTCATCACCTGACAGGCTAAAAGAAACAGTTTGTATTCGGCAAGTTCAATAAATCAAGCCTCCGGTTTATTCCTGACATTGAACCCCATGTGTGTAGCGAGAGCTAGTTTATTCACCGAGTCGAATATAACTTTATGCTGATGAACACCACTGTCATCGCAAATATTCATCCTATTGTTTCTTTAGAAATCTCGATTGGAGTTTTCCGTAAGAGTATTATAGAAGTTACGTAACTATTATAAAATGAAAAATAAGCAAATGTCAAGTAACCAGAAGTAGATTATTCAAGAATATTTAAATTTGAAATAATCAAATTGAGCGGATAATTTCTTAGTTAAACAAATTATCCTTGTACATAAATTTGAAAGCAAATTTAGAGAAAAGGTTTATTTTCATTTTGTTACCTATACTTTCAATGCAGTCTTCTCTCGCGATTAAACCATTTGTATAATTTTACGTCGGGGATAATGGTACAGCAATAGGTTTTCGATATCATTTAGCTTGTCATCGAAGAGTAACTGAAATAAAGGCTCTGCAGATATCTTTTTGTTACTTTTGATTTTACAGTTTAGTTTTACATTTATAATGAATATTTGATTTGTGTTAAATGATCTGCATTTGAAAAATTGTACTTGAGTATAAAACTTTGCTAAAAACACAAAAGAGTCCGAACGTAAAAATTAGCACTCTAAGACTGGATAATTCACTTCTCTTAATGGCACCCATGAGAAATCCTTAAAGCTAGAACTATACCAGTGACTAAACTATCAGCGCCTAGATTAGGTGTAAGGAAGATAACCGAAGAATTGTCAAAAATTCTCTCTAAGGTTGGAGAATTTTCTTTCCTTAATCAGATTCAAGCTTGTTGATTTAAAATCTTCAAGTGTCAGTTTTAATAATGACAGTTTGGTATTTTATATGTAGCATGCATATTCTGATGTACCTTTGTACTTATCAGACTGAAATTAGGCGTGTATTTATTTTCTTGCCAGTGGCTTTAGTTCGTAATTACGCCCATAAATCATTTCGGTTGATTTTAATCAAATGTTCTCTCAGACTAGAATAGAGTTCATTCATAATGATTAAGAAACTTTTAATATCTGAATGTTATGTAAGTATTTAGAATGGTGTAAGCTATACATCGGCGTGACTGCTTGGTAAGCAGCGAGCGTTGCACGTGTGCCAGTGGACCCTTTTAAAGTACAAGTAATTCCTCGCACGAAAATTTGACGGGTAGTCTTTCGGATAAGGGCTTTATTTTGAATTTTATTTATGAAATATTTCACATAGAATTTAGATATCACTGTGGTCAATATGGTTGGGTATAAGTTTTAGCAATAGTATTGAATACAGTTTAAACAACTCTGTTGTCAGTAAGGTAGTGCATATATTCAAAAGTTTTGCACGGTATAATTCAAGCATTTAGATATAGCGTCCTTGTAGATCTTTATACATTTTTGCCTAGACAGATAGTTGGGATATCTGAATACCGCTTATCGGCGCGGTTGTCATCTCATACATTGCTGCTTGGTGTCACATTGCCATGGACACAGCGGCTTAGAGTACTTTTTTTATAGTATAGAAGACAATAGTGCCGAAAAGCACTTGAAACAATAACATATACTACTAGTGTTTCTCTTATGTACATGTACTTGCTCTATATCTCAGAAGTACATCTTAAAACTTCCATAAATGTTTTGTCATAAGATTCATATACACGTAGACACTTTTATGCATACTTTTTCCTTTTTAAGGGCTAACTTTTCACTTCATGCCATTTCAAGATCAAGTAATGAGAAACTTTGTCTTTCAAATCATAATTTACAACAGGATAGATATTAAAATTATTAATACAAATATACAAATGTCGGATTATTTTCTTCCTGACTTACCTTTCCTGTCAGAAGAAAAACTCTGCAAATTTACGAGTGTTCTTATATTTTAGCTGCCCCATGGATATGTACTGAAGCAAAATAAGTCCCATGATAACTTTGATCTTTTTTATATAGTAGAATAAATTAACTGATAGGAAAATGATAGAACCATCTTCTTTTCACTCAAAAACAATGTTGACATATTCATTTCTTTTGTATTAAAGTCGTTTTTTTTAAGACAAAGAGTTGCAAGGAAGCCATTTTTATTTTTTGCATTATCAGTGAAAAATACTGCGCTATATTTCTAACATGTACATCGATTTAAAAGTAAAGTTAGGAATGTTTTTGGTACAAATAAAGGTCATTTCTGCCGGTAAGACATCTTTGTTGGTAAAATATGAGCTTCGTGTAATTGTGGTCCTGGGACTTTAAGCAAAGTTATGCATTTAACTGACAGTACGAAGCAATAAATAATAAGTTGTTTGTGGTCTTTACATGTCCATTAAACATAGTTACATTCTCTAAGAAAAAAGAAATTAAATTTCATTTATTTTAGCAGATTCATTTTCAACACTGGACTCTTTCGGTTTACGGACAAACGTTAAACAATATAATTATAAAATTCAACACTGTTCTCGAGAATAATTACAGACCTTTAAATATGTAATAGGCTTTACGTTATAAGTTAAGTCTTAAATAGTTCATTATCATCTTTCCTGCCTTGTCAAGTAGAGCTGAAATTTTTTGAGTTATTGCTATATTTTGACTAGAGAAATCTGTGTAATTTACTTTTCAACTCTAGCTTGAATCCGAACAATTTTCTATGGTCGAAATATGCAAATTCGTCTTAAGGGTTTTCAGGTCTTAAGATAATTAAACATGAGTATTTACAGTTTTTAAATCATTCATAACAAGAACACTAAAGAATTATATGAATTAAAGGTAGAAGGGTTGTAATAAGTACTTCCTGTTTTATTACATTTTGGAATTCTTTGGACTATATTTATACACATTTTGTACTTTGGCGCAATGGTAGAGTGTCCATTTGAGATCCAGAGGTCCTGGGTTCAATCCCCATAAAAGCAACTTCTTATGCTTCAGAAGGAACTTTGGTAGGCATATAGAAATCCACATGTATGTGCGTTCGCAATATATTGTCCGGAGCATAATTCCAAAGGTATTGAAGGAAATTACTTGAAACTTCATACAGTGAAGGAGCACAATAAGGGAAAGTGCAGTGTCTAATAACCATAACTCTACATTGCCCATATTTTGAATTATTCCCCTTTGTTACATTTTCTTGTCCATAGCATAGGGTCACTTGATTTTACATATGCCATATAGGAAAATCAAAAATCTCCTTCTATTAAACCACAAGGCATTGTGCCTAGTTATTTAGCATGCAAAATATCCCTGTACCTCTACCAAGATTGTTCAAATCATGACCCCCTGGTCAAAATTTACCCCCGGTGCTCGCTTGATTATAGGGATAACTTGTACAATTCTTCTTTTCTGACACCACAATACCTTGTGGACCTTTACCAGAAGTGTTCAAATCACGAGCGCCGGGTCAAATTGATCCCCGTCAGGGTGGTCACTTGATTTCTATAGGGTATCTTTAAAAACCGTCTCTGAACCCATAAGGCCTCAAGCTTAGATATTTAGCATGTAGCATTCCCTAGTTTACCTCTACCAATATTGTTCAAATAATGACCCCCTGGACGAAAATGTTAACCCCTTCTGGGGGTCACTTGATTTACATAGTGAGTGTAGGCTTATATAAGGAAAACACTTTACAAAATCATCTTGTCTAGAACGACAATGGCCCAGAGGTAAAATATTTGGGATTAACATTATGTGGTCGATCTCTACTAAATTGTTACGATCAGGACCCTATGTCAAAATTGACCCTTTCTGATATTGTTCACCTTGCATTATAGCCAATGGTAGCCAGGTGAGCAATATAGGGCCCTCTTACACATGTTTATTTTGATATGTTTGATGTTTTATTTTCTTTCTTTTCAAAATTTAATTGAAATACATGCAAATGTATGTTATTTTGCAAAATAAGAGAACTGTGTCTTAATATTTCTTACTTTTATCATGCTGTATTATTACTTCAAAACATAAAAGTTTACTTTGATAATTCTTAAAACTTGTATATCTCATAAGGTAAATTTTTACCTCATATTGCATATATAACTAATTAAAGTTCCTTAATCAATAGTGATGCCCGTACTCCGATTTCTTAGTATCATTTTAGAGTTTTGTTACCCGTGTTAAACTTGTACACCAAAGTTCTTACATCAACAATGTTACTAAATGTTTTAATGAAGCTGGTATAGGAAGACAATATGTCAATGCCATCTGTATTTGAGTTGTCATGAAATAAAATGAATTAAACAAAGCTGGACCAATTATATACAAACGTACCTCATACCATCTGATCGTTATTGAGTGTACTATGCCTTCTGTCAACCCCAACAAACGCCTTGCTGGAAGACTAAAAATCGCATTGCTCTGATACGGAGAATAATTGAACTGCAGTTCTACTGGCATACCTCGACTAGGGACATCAGAGAGAAACACTGTGCAGGAAATACGCACATAAAGGTCGTCCAGTCAATGACAATGATGTTATATAAAAGCCAAGTTGTTATTTAAAATTGAGAAAGAGTAATAGTAAAATATTAAATTAGATAGTTGTAACTGACATGTTTTTCTTAAATTGTCTTTTTACTTGTGTCACACTATGCATACAGTTCAATGTATATATAGTCAACATTTAACAGGCTGGGAAAGTGGCAATCTTGTGCAAACGTCTCGTGTTTATGTTGTTGTGAACCATATTAAGACAAAATCAATGACTTTTTGATTAAGAACAATCACTCAAACACTTCTAAGTGTTTTTGATTATTTTATTTTAACACATTTTATATACACTCTTAACATTAAATTATGACAATAGTTAGACCCCCGTTATCATTTTATAAATGAAGTAAGGACATCAGACGATAATTCACGCTCAAGCGTTATAACTTAATCTTACACATTGAATTCAACTTTCATCTTCCTCATTTTCTTTCTGCTTCCAGTAAGGCAAATCATTTTTCTAATTAATGACCTAGCTGACTGACATGGTCATTGGATGGGTGTTGGTCAGTGTGTTCATTTGCATTATTTTTCTCAATCTTACAGATTTTTTTCTCTGAAAGGTAATGACATCTTGTTTATTTCAGCAAAATGAAATGTTTTCTTGTATTTAAAAAAGGGAGAAAATCAACATGCTTGATTCTTAGTCCGTGCAGCTGAATTTCCAGTTACGTAGGACCCTAAATAAAAGCTTCAAAAAGGAATTCAAAGATTTGGGCCCATATTAAATTGTACAATACGTCCCTTTCGTATAACAATGAAGCTTACTACCGTTCACGACTAATTTAGAAATAATAAAGCATTCGATAACATACGACTGATAACCTTTACGGATATCATATTTTTAAAATGTAAATATTTAACGATAATAATGTGATAAGAACAGTTTATAACTTTGTTACATAAGGTCTTCGATTTACAATATAAATCATCATTTTGTTTTTGTCATTTTAAGTACAATCCTTGGAGGTATTTGTGTGTATTTTTTGTCCAGAGAATTTCTTGGCATAATTGTGTAGAAGGATGTCTGAAGTTTAAGTTAAGTGAGAGTTGATAGTTGACATCATGTCAGTTTTCAAGGAAACCAAGATTGCGTCCAAGATGACTGCCGTTTTATGAGGTAATAGTTGATGTTACTCTATTGATTATAGCTAATAAGTATCATTATACGTTGACGTTAATGTGCGTGGTAATTAAAGTACAGATATAGAACTCTGCAATGAAGTGCTAGTCAGTGTCACTAAAGGTCATAAACCTGGGTCAATTACGGGTCAAATTGAAAAATTAATGTTAAAAAACGCGTTTTACCTAATATTGTTATAATTTGCTTCTGCAGATTTCGCCCCAGGCTTATAAAAAGTGTTTTGTTACCATCTCTTGTGAACATATTTATAAACAAAACTCATTTCATGGTAAAATGTTGAATTATCACACAATTACGAGGGAAAATGTGACAAACGTCAATCGGTAATTTTGCGTTAAACGTGAGCATATATCTCATAAACAGATGCTGTGTGTTCCTGCTTGTATTATATACGTATATTTTGTTTGTATTTTTAAACGATTTTGAATCTTACAGGCTTTAATAAAATCATTACCAATGATCTTTAGATCAAGCTCACAAAAGTTCAATGTCAAGGTCGTTAAGAGGTGAAAATGTGCAATTACCGTTTTACAACAATTTTATCTAATATAGTATATATGTGTATTTTTAACTTTCCTTCTTTGGTTAGGCTACAGGTGATACGTACCGACATATGGTTTATTTACCTGTGATCAAAGCGATCAAAAACAAACTTATGATATGGTCATATACTGAATCTGTGGCCTTAACTTGAAATTTAAAGATTTTTGTAATTTTTGTACAGAATAATCCGAAAACAGCTTCTTCTGTGTTGGGGTGCATGAAGTGCATAGCAACATTTGATACATATTTGTATTTTGTATATATAATGCAGATCTATATTATTGTATTTGCAGCTCATTCATTTTAATAAATCAATGTCGCAAGAGGTCAAGTCATGTTAAATATAGTCAAGTTGATAAAAGCATTAAAGTTTTTTGCTTCCATATACATGACAGTGAGATGATGGTTGTCAGACTTTGATGTTAAATTACGGCATCTAACTAAATCGTTTCATGTATTAGTAGATACATAATATATCAGTTTATGCACAAATCTTTTCACACACATGTCATTTTTGCATATGTTTTTCTTTGCATGGATTTTTAGCAGAAGGCAATGTATTTCCATTACTATTTATACTGATGGAGTAATACCGGTCCTCATCCTGAAGCATATACATTCCTTTGACCCATGTATTCTTACCGAATGTGAGAACACGCAAGAACAGCTAAACATTCTGTCTGTTGACGTGATGACAAGTAAAGATGACAGTGAATTCTATAAATGAGGCTAACCTCTGTAAAAAGACATCTATTGCTATTTCAAATTTCGGTTCCAACATATTTGTTCATATAATATATCAGTTAGCTCAATAATTTAGGCATCAATTTGGGAGCGTATATACAAAGGATCGACTATCAGCAGGGCCTGATTCAAAATTGCCGGTTGTTGAGCCGCCCCCTATTAAGAAATGTTTACTTTTTGCCTGCCTACATGCCTGGTGTGGAGCCACTATGGCACTTTGGTAGGGTGACTGCCTAAGGATCAGGGGTAAAGGAGTCAAATCCTGAGCCATTAAGACATTGTTCTTAGGCAAAGCACTTATATACCCACTCTCTTAAAAGTTGCCTCCATATCGCCATATCATTTTCGTCAGGATGGCATCATTAGATCGTCTCTAGAATTGCTCGAAATCTGGGCTGTCATTAAATATTGCAAAATCTTTTGCAAAACGCCAACCAATACACATGCTACGATAGAGCCGCGTGTGTGATAACTGTGTGTTTAAATGACATAGACGCTTCTCTAATGACACAGACAGTCAACTGGACGACTCTAGGCCAGAGAGAAAGACGCACATCAACGTCACGCTCTTGACGTAAATTAAAATGCAGAATTTGACCGCCGTCGTTATCGGAAATAGCCGGTGTGAGTATGGGCACGTCCATCGCAATCAGAAGTGTATAAAGTGTCACGGAAGTTACTGCGAGAAGTTGTGAGACCGCAGCGCAAGTAATGAGTACATGGCATGATGTCGGTAAATCGTGCCCACTGTCTACGCATTTGTTTAACAACCCTCGTATGTCCGAATATGTCTTAAAGGTTAAAAGAAAAACAACATTGTTATTTCTTAATTGCACTATGTTTTAAAAAGCAACGGAAACAATTGAATATGCTTTATTTTAGCTCTGCAAACAGCCCGATACCATATCCAGTAATGTTGCATGACTAGTGATGGTTCGTCCATGGCATAATAACTAGCTGAATTTTAATTTTTCAATATACAGTGTATACTACACGGATACTTTTACAGACTATTATTATAGGTGAGGTGTTGCTGATGTTAACAAGAGACGATGGTACGTCCAAAACTTGATAAAACCGATTTAAAGCGATTTGGTATCAAGAAGGTAACAATTTTGCTCAACAATGAATATGTGTCTTATGTTTTCGTAGAAATAACTGCCTTTGTATTAACGAAGAGGTGGTTGTTTGTTTCTTGTACATGTACATTGCCCGGATAAAGGTTTGATAATAGAAATATTTTAAAAGCTTTATGTAACAGGTTGTGTAGCTGTGTTTATTTTATTTCCTTGTTCTTGTATTTGATGTCTCCCTTGGACTAATTGTCACTCACTTCTTCCCGCCGTTTTCGGTCATGTGGTATGTTTTCATACATGAAAGCTAGATCAAGCAGATGGATGTACTGACAACGCATCTGGGAATTGTGCAGTTGTAGTTGGAGTCACTGGTGAGGGAATTTGTTGGTAAAAAGGTGAGAGTAGCGTTCCTCTTCTTGTTAGTAAGGATGCAGTGTTGGACTTGTGTATTTAAGCTGTTTATAGGTATTTTGACCGTGTTTTGTACATGTTGAATAAATTCAAGAAGGGGCTAACTTCAAATTGATCGTAATACTTTACAGTAACTGTGACCCATACCACAATTGGTATGTTTCACTGTATGTTTGT
Organism: Saxidomus gigantea; assembly: GCA_032359765.1. NCBI lineage: Eukaryota > Metazoa > Mollusca > Bivalvia > Venerida > Veneridae > Saxidomus > Saxidomus gigantea. The sequence goes on along the minus strand of JAUMHA010286584.1, from coordinate 14,496 downwards.
TAATAGTATGCATTTAGTTTGTTATTAAATGTACATGTTTATAATATTAGGAATTAATGGGAAGACGGCCACTAGATGGATAACTGTAAGGACTTTAACATGAGTAAAGATAAGATATCTTTTCTTAACTACATATAATGTTCTCATAACATTATTGTTATTATACATGTATAATTAAGTGTATTGCTTGTTACTTTCAGGGTAATATCATTTGAGATGTTAGGTCAATTTACGGAATCAACATAGGCTGGGGTTTTGTATATAGATGGAACTTCACTATATAGATATAATTGAAATAAATAGAAATATGAGCCCACTTTCACTTTTTTAAGTAATAGCCATTGTAACATATGAAAGTATTAAATCAGGTACTTAATAACATGTTTTATATTCTGTGTTTCACATATTTCACACAAAACAGAAACTAATATATAAATGTAAACAATATTTACAAAACATGGACTACATTGTTTTAAAAGGCAAACCATTGGAATTATACTGTGATACGAATACATGTATACTACGCCATATATGTTATTTGAATACATGTACTGAAAATAAAGAAAAATATATAAACATTGCATCTTTTCACACCTTCGATGTACCGTCATTCAAGATTGGCTGCGTTTTCTTGTAAATGGTAAATACAACATTGTCTGAAAATTATCTTTCTACATATACCGTCGTAATATGTTAATTTTACTATACAGCTAACCTTATATTCGACTACTACACAATGTTTCGAAATGGAAACATAATTTACAAAAACACATATACGAGTAAGAGAAATATGTACACGTCATGTGTAGAATGTGTATACAAATGAATTTACAGTCCTAATGCTGCAACACACCAAAGACTGGTACAGTATCGTCCTGACAGACTTGGCAAGACTAACATAGTATCAAGCAAATGATTTTCGGAAACAAACTTACAACACACTCAGTATATGCTTTTTAGTAGGTACAGCACGATAGTTAAAATCATCGAAACATTTCCAGAACAGTTATACTGGTTGGGTATATTGTACGTGTTGTCTGTGTTGCCACTGCTTACCGTTTTATTGTTAATGGGATAGTACGTATCGTTGTCTATTTCTGCGTAAGCTTCTGACAGTTTTTTCTACTCTAGCATTCGGTTTTCTAGTTGCTTTCTTTGCCATGTCATGTTGATTTTCAGAAAGGAATAATTATTTCTGTTATACGCATTATCATGCGTTGTAAAGCTTACCATTTTAATGTTTGTTATAAACAATGTCATTTTCCTTTGCATTATGTATTTAATGCCAACTTACATGTGCTAGTATGTCATACGTGTGACTGTCATTGTCTTGTTGTTCTAGCGATGAGTAGATATGGGCGTCATTACTGTCACTGTCTTGTGGTTCTAGCGATGAGTAGATATGGGCGTCATTACTGTCACTGATTTTATCTGAAGGCGGCATGACAACGTTTACGTATGTAGGCATACTTTCATCAGTATTTTCAGAATGTTTCGTTTTTGCCATACACAGATCCGGAATATTTCGTCTGAAATCAGTAGATAAAGTATAATCAATATGTTAATAGAATTCTAGAAAAACTTTTTTTCTTAAATCTCGTTCATAACCCTTCCTCATGTACGTTTCCTTAATTAATTGTCATATAGCCAAATGGCTTGGAAATAATTATTTACTAAAGGAAGTCCTGAATAGTAACAATGTTCTCCAAACCTTAAACAATCAGTCAAAAGCAGTAATAGATGGTAAAATAAGCGAAATACGTAGTGTTCGTGCCGTTAAACCTTTTGCTTTATAGTTTGTACAATTATTTGGATGTATAGCGATGTGTTACAAAAAGTCACAAATTTGGCTTTTTGTGTCGAAACGAAGTATTTCTCTTTTTGCAAAAGGCATTTATTTATTAGTTTACGTACATTTAGTCTATTTTTTAACATTTTGAAAGACATTGTACTTGTACATGTAGGATATGCTACTTTAAAAGCAGAATTCTATTCTTACGAGAATCATAGCGTTAAATGAGAACTCTGAAAGAACAAATGACAATATAGCATATTAACAACCTACTACACCTTCTTATTCAAAATATTCAAAGCGCTGTGACCTGTCACGGATCGTTAACTTTATTTGCTGATTGAAAAAAAAAAACAGAAAAAAAGGTAATTTAGTACCGTCTTCTTAGGAACACAAAGACAACGATGAGAGCCGTAACAAGCACAATTGCAGCAACTGAGGCGCCTACAATAACACCGACACCAGGACCTGAATAATAAAATGAGTAAATACAGTATTGACTTAGTACATGCTCATTTAAATTATTTTAGTAATTTCATATTAACAAAATTGTAAGAAGACAATGTTGCTCGGAACTTGATGAAGAGGTCATTTAATGAAATGCTTTGATACATATACGAAAAATATAAATCTATTTGCATGTTTAAGTCCGTCACTTTTGTCGTATTAGCTCTAAAACGAGTAATATGATTCGAGCGTTCAGACTATTTTGAAAGGGTGCTCTTCCTTCCCTGTAGTCTTCACTAAGCTTTTAAAGCGGCAAAAGGTTCATTTGTCGGATACAGAAAGCCTTTGTAACTGTACAACCTGCAGAAGGCGGTATCCACTAAAGTCCATTCTTTAGTTTGAATAGTCTGATACAGTCATCTGGTCAGACGAGCTATGAGCATAATGATGCGGTCAAAATTGATAAGCAGCTAGACGCTTAAAGGCAATCTGGAGTTATAACCCCTTAATTTCCGAAATTCAACAACATCAGCACTTCTCTCTATTTGTCTTCCATTATCTCTTTGCAAACATCTCCAAACCTTGTCACATTGTTAATATGTGTATTGAACATATATTTCCATATTGGACGATTACCGGTGAGTTCGTTTGAGACACTTTAATAAAGGCTCTTGAATAGACGAAACTCTACCAATATGATTCTATTGTAAGAATAAATAAATACCACTGTATGAATCGGTCACAAGTTTTTACCGTTTTATTTCTTGATTGTATGATTATAACTGTTTAAAACGAATGTAACTATGTATGTACGATATACGCACGATACACACTCTTGATCTCTTGACAAGTACGGTAAATAAACGTCAAGCGATTCAGAACGATACACGATACTCACGATTTACGAAGCGCACGCAACATGCAACACGATAAACGGAGTACACGTTAAATGATGACGTTTACAATTAGTTGTCCTAAGGCTTTTGCATCAGACAGAAGGAATCAGATTAATATTTAGCTTCGAGTTTAAATTTTTAAGATCTACAGTTTTCATAGGTGAGAAGTTTCACAGCAAGTATCAAATTTGAACACATGTGAGTAGCTTTGGCATGACATTGATCCCGAAGTGCGAGAAAGCGGGAGTGATTATGTTTAATTGCCATCAACACGGTTCGGTAAGTCAGCTCTAAACGAAAGACACTGACCAAATAATGACGTTGAGTGCAGCTTTAGATGAAGAGCGTGTTAATACGACATGCAATATCTGCATTTAGATCTACTGCCTTTTTGAAGACTGGTTCCATGTCAGGTGTTTGTCCAAAAGCAATGAGGCACATAATGCTGCATTTGAAATCAAGTTTGTTGACGTTAAATGTTTTGAAACATTTAATTCTAAGATTTCTAATCTTGATACGAACGAGCAGTTAATATAAACCGCACATAAACAACAAAGTGTGCTAATACGCAAGTGACAAAGGGGAGACAGTGTAAGAACTAATTCAGCATATGTTCGTATGGTTTCTATGTCAGGCAATTAAAGTGTAATATTCTATATAAGTAAGTGATTAAAATAATTAGAAACTTTAATGGTACCTTCATTAATAACACAAACTTCAGGCGGCGAATCGTCAACCAGAACATCCAGGTGTTCAACATTTGAGAGACCTGCGTTGTTAGTTGCTTTGATGGTTAAGAAATAGGTACGATTTCGATTTCCGTTATGTATGTTGTTTTTTACAAACATTTTCAGCGGCACATTGTACGTGAACTTCTCGCATTCGCCGACATCAGGACAGTAGCAGCTACTTACGTTCTTTGTGCAACTCTCCTTATACAAATCAAAATTTCAGATACATCATTGAGTTTTTGTTGAAAAGAAAGATGATTTAAATTAATTATAAATGCTCAAATAAAAATTATGTAAATACCAAACAGCTTTAATTTATCAATTTAGCTAGCATGAAGTTTTCATGTTTTATAAGCAAGTAAGTCGTCATAATTATATTTACTTCATCAATTTTGGTGGCATCAATATGTCCCGAGCCAAGACTTTGAGCAGTTCCAGATGTTCCAAATGACCACTCAATATTTAGAATACCACTATGCGGATCCAACACATTAAAAGAAAGGAACATCCTACAAAGATCGGTACTATCATTTACGTAAAGACGCTTTTCTCCATTTTTCATCAAGCCCAAATTATATATATGAGGTACTGTTCTATCGATATGTATAGTTCTATTTTCAGAAAAAGTGTTGTTTACAATATCTGTAGCTTTGATATACAAAGTGTAAGTTTGACCATCTCTAAGAGGAAACGCTTTACAAAACGTCTGATCCTTTATATCAAGCACTGGTGTCTCAGTTGACATAAGGCCACCATTCAGACTTGACGCAAAATGAAATTTTGTTATGCCGAATGTATTTCGAGTTCCATTCACTGGAAGTAAACCGTTTTCCTGTTCATATATACCCACAAGTGGCTCATTAGGATCAGCATTAATTTTTCCTAGCAGCGAGTTCTCCATGTAAAATTTATTGTAGAAATGATGTTTCCAGTTAATACAAATGTTGTTGTGATGTGTCTGCCATTTGTAATCTGAAGCTTTTGACGCCGACGTAACAATGATTGGTTTATCTTTTTGTGTTGTGATTTTGGTGTTGCTATCATATAGAACAAAACGTCGAGCAAACTGAACATTGTTAGCAACATCTTTTACTCCTAAACTGATGCAGTAAAGTCTCGGGCCATTGGAGGTCAAATTCAAAGTTAGTTGAGTTTGAGCAGACTGTAGTGTTTGACTGAATACTTTTTCTGTATGAACTATCCCATCCGAAACTTCGTTTACTGTTATTTCGTACGATTCTATTCCTGAAGCGTGTGACGAATTCCCGTGCACTGGAACAGGATCAGTCCATCCAGCGAAAGATACAGGTATGATTAAAGTTCTCGTGATTCTATTTTCTATTTGTAGCGGCTCTCCTATACCATTTAAGCATGACTTATTGAACAGGCAATGTTGCGGTTTTGCATTATCGTATTTATAGCAAATTGTCTCCAGCTTTCTTGTCTTTTCATATGGTACAGGCGATTTGTCAGTGTTACTTCTGAAATCATGTGTAC
>JAUMHA010286473.1:0-14839 GCA_032359765.1 Saxidomus gigantea | reverse complement strand
ACGTGTTCAAGTGTACCAACCAGCTGTAAGCTATTCAGAAGTGATATTTCTCCACTGGTTTCATTCATAGTGAAAATGTTGTCTAAATTTCCAGCTGAAGAGTAAAATAGTGTGGTCAATTATTTTTTGATATCATTAAGCCTTTAAATACTACAACATATTTATCTAATCGGAGGTAATAACGGCCATGAATATTTTCCTTCTTTGGGAAAAGAAAAGACAATGACTCTTACAGGAACGAACCTGCGATCAAAGACTAGCATCAACGGCATTTGTCTACAGGTAGTTTTCAATCACAAATATGTTGTGTACTGGTGTTTATATGCAGGTCGGTTTCCATTCGCATGTAGTCCTTTATACAGGTCTGATTGCCCATGGAACACTCGACATGCTTTCACATGTATATATACACTGCATTCTGTTTTATATACGAGATAGTGTCAACTGCATAAATGCTGTATTGGCACTGTATTTTCATTTTAACTTCGAAAACAAAGGTCACAAGATTCAAATGTATCACGTGTACTCGTGTATGTTTTAATATACATATTATCTGCAAGCACATACGTACCGATAATCGTGTAGGTTACAGTTGACTGGGTGTCAACATCAGTCGTGACAGTAGTATACACAACAACTCCTAGAACACATTGAAAGCATATATGTGTAATATAGTAACAAGAATAATGTAGATTAGCCAGTATCATTTCCCTCTGCCTAAAATAGAAATTGTGTAAACAAAAAGGTAAATACTCTTCCAAATGGTACATGTTTGATTAAGCTAAAATGAAACTACATAGCGGGAAAATTGTTTTTAGTCAAATGATTCTAGTTGTACATATGTTTATCTTGAATGCTATCCCAACGTATTGTTAGACCTCTGTTCTATTGTATTTTATTCAGAGGCAGAAGAGGTACCGTGTGCGCAAGAGCAGTTCTGTATTCAGCAGTCAATCAAAACGGTAAATGAAACCGGTGTCTAGATAATACTACATAATTTTGTATTCATCTACTTTTATTACATTTTCGTGTGCAAGGTAACTGAACCTGAAATGAGTTGCGTTTTCACTTTATCATATATTAAAAGAAGTCATTATTTCTACAGACAAACATTCTGGCTAAGTTGCATGATGAATGTTTTTGACAGTGTGTTCACATTGTAAGCGTGAACAGACAGAAAGACAGACGACGGACATCAGATGATCACTATAACTCACATTTACGCATTTAATGCTCAGCTCAGGTGAGGTCAAATAAAATAGTTGGAATTCAATTGTTTTCCTTCAGGGTTACTGGGTCGGGTATTGTTATAAAGCTTACATACTTCCTAATCAAGAGAGCTATATTAGAAATATAGTAAAAATTTGGCTGTAAAAAGCTTTTATGGTATTCAGGAGCAGATGCAATAAGTAGAACCAAGTCAGACTCTTACAATATTGTACATACTGTATATACTAGTTTGCAGTTATATCTTGCTAAAACACAACTGCAAAGACGTTAATAAATTGCCTTTCCGTGGACGGTGCCAGTGTTTACAATAATGTTAAATTTAGTTCCCTGAAATATCCGATGGCCGCACTGAAACTTAATGTGTCCAATGGCTGACCTGGTAAATAATCCATGGACAATAGACATAGGTATTTTATAACAAAAACACACTGGAGCAGTCCATATCATACGGGCGCAAAGAGAATGAACTAATGCAAAAAAGTACATATACCTCCTTCTGTAAATTCTGAAACTTCTACAGAGCTGTTTGACTGAAATTCAGGTGCATTGTCGTTATCATCCGTTACAGAGATCATCAAAGTTTCTTCACTAAACATTTCAAACGTTGAATCGTCTGTTACACTAAATGAGTAAAACAAATGTATGAGATATAAAAAAAGTGTCTGCTTAAAAGAGTGTCTGCTAGAAATACAAATCCATTGTCACAATTAACTATTAATCGAATACACGTCTGTAACGATATGCAATAGACACTTTGACGTGTGAAAGACATGCTATTTATTTGCTTAGATGATGGTTTAGTATGAACATAAAGCACAACTGTTCGCAGCTATACACCATTTATTAAGTCCATATATTTTATAACCGATTCAAACTTAATCTAATACCACTACTAGGTACATCACAATTTCTTTTAATATCAACACATTGGGTTTTATCAAATACATTAAGACATACAATAGTTCTGGTACATGAAAACTAAAACTGCAGACAAAGATAGAAGTATACTTACATTAGCGAAACATTAAATCTGGTTTGGGTTTCGAAATCGAACGGTACCGCGGTAATAAGTTTCTTCCCATCCCCGCTTATAGCAAAAGTACCCGAATCACTCTGAGATACAAGTCCGTATGTAAAATTTATATCACCGTCCCGATCTGTAGCATTGAGTACTAAAACATCATAGCCTCCAGAAGTATTCGTGCTCTCACTGATTGTTACCATGTCAGGAAATGCAAATACAGGTGCTGAAATTATATAGTTTTATCATTTATTGTTTGACACTTCAGACAACTTTCTGCCATTTGCCATCAAAGATGTGTCCCCAACATAGCTGGTCGATAATATACAGATTATAAAGATACAATGAAATATAAAGCATTAAAGAACAATAATTAAGCCTAAAATATACGACGTTTGAGAAGCAGATGTTAAAATCGAATGTGTGACGTGTATCTAATAATAATTCAGCCCTCTATCTTTTAAAGTCATTGAAGTCATAAGAATTTCATTCAAAACAAAACATTGCTCAATTCATTTTTTATCGTATACATTTGTTACACTATCAATTCATATAGTTACATGTACCAAATGTTATCCATTAAAATATATATAATGAACGTTCATATACTTCTAACACAGTTTAAGGTTGTAAATGTTCTTTGATGAATTTAAATTTGGAAGTGATATTTGATATCTGATTTTTAAAGAAACTGACATATCGAAAGATAAACATCAACAAAATGAAAGGTAAGATGCAAGCAGATAAAACACTGATGAGCTTTGCGCAACCTACCCGTTACTACACTGACGCCAAGTGTTAGATTCGCTGTATTGACTCCGTCATTGGCTTGGATAACAAGAATGTATGTCAAAGTACTGTTTGAAGTTATCTGCTGAGCTAGTGTCAGGTTTCCACTCATAGAGTCAATGTCAAATACATCGTCTGTATTTCCATCTGCAAATCAATGATCATCAATATATCAAAACAACATTTCTTTTACAGAGTGAATGTAAAATACATCTTTTGTATGTCCATCTGCAATTCAATGATCATTTGATATATCAAAACAACTTTGTTTTACAGAGTCAAAGAGAAATACATTGTTTTCCATCTGCACTTCAATGATCATTTGATATATCAAAACAACATTTCTTTTACAGAGTCAATGTGAAATGCATTGTTTGTATGTCCATCTGCTACTCAGTGATCAGCGATATATCAAAACAGCATTTCTGCTATAGAGTCAATGTCAAATACATTGACTTTAGCTCTATCTGCTATTTAATGATCATCGGTACTAGTATATCAAATCAACTTTCCTGTCTTATAAAGACAATCTTATAAACTGCTAATACATCAATACCACGAGTTTATATGATTTTTAATGTTATTCTATCTAGCTCTATAAGCCGTTTTATTGGATATTTCTGCAGGGAGGCATTTTCAGAAGTGTGTGCGTCTTAAAATCAAAAGCGAGATCAAAAGCTGAAATAACGTCCTTAAACACTACTTATTTTACTTCAAAAGCAGATCCAATTTTTTTCTCAGGAAAAAGAATGTATTAAAACGAAACTTTTCTGAAGTCGGACTGTTTCACTGCATTGTCAGACATTGTAGCGCTGATATATCTGAAAAAACTGAACATGGACAAAAGTTATAAGTTACCTATGATCGAGAACGTCACTTCTACAGAATGAGAATCTTGATCAGTCGTCATGGCAACGTAAACAGGGACATCTATGTTAAAAATGCATAAAAATAAGTCTAACAATATATTAGAAACGTCGAGTATGTTGGTGAATTAATAATTGTTATGTTTCCTATATGTTGTAGAGACATAATATATTTATATTTTTATAATTACACAAAAATTGTATATACTACTTAGTATTTATCAGAAAATAAGAAACATTAAAGATCTTAAAAGAGCTTAAAACGAGAAAATATTAAAATTTTAGCATCCTACACCACTACTGTCAATTGGGTAATGAATCTTTTGCAATATTTGAAATTCACCGTATTGGGAAATTTGTGAAAATAGTGAAAATTTAACAATCGCGGTTATTATCAAATCAACAGTATACAAGCTTCGAAATAGTCGATTAGTTCCACAATGTATATATCACCATTTTCAAATGTGATGAAGAGCCAGTCGCTTTTAACAACGGCGAAATTAGAAGCTTATCACATACAGAACAAACTCATACCAGTATCTTGGTCCTCGCGTATTTCCAGATCGGATGGTGAAGTAAACTGGAGTGGTTCGTCATTTATGTTATTTATGTACACGGTCAAAGTGGCAGTGGAAGACCGTTGCAGTGACGATGAATCTGTCACGCTACAGAAGGTAATAAAACGGATTTGAAACAAACCGGAGATACGTAGGTAGCTGATGCTAAATTATTTCATTTACAAAAAGAATGTTGTCTTACAGCAAGGTAACTTTTATACATTAACATAAGTTTCGTTAAGGCAAATACATTGTGCAAATTCCAATGTGTACTTGCTAAAAACTATTTAAGAGTGATATTTTATTTACTGTTCAAAAAATTATTATGTTGTACTACTTTATATAAGATCCTTTTTTAATGTTTCAACCGAAATTCATGAGTTCGTATTCCTGCAATAAATTTGATTCTGTAAAATGCAGGTTAACACTATTCTGGTCAAAATTTGAAAATTAAAACAATAAGTAATGTTTTCACATATTTCCATCTTCCAATAAGAGAAGTGACTAAGTATAACTCAGGTTTCTTACGTTTTTTAGGCGAAATATTTTCCTGTGAATTAAACATCTTTATTTACCAACTTGTAAAATTAGGAAATAGATTTAACATTTGAGTAATATAAAGGTTAGTATATCACTGTGTGGAATGTAGATGCGAATTAATCTAATCGCGAAGGCCGAAAGCATCTAAACGATACACAGTGATATTCTAACCGGTATATCACTCAAATGTAAAATATATTTCCATTCTAACACGTTAATTTAAACCAGAAAATGTTGGAAGGGGTATTATTTGATGCACTTGCACGAAGTCGATGCCTTGCACTTGTAGCATTCCGTACATTCCTTGAATTTTATGACATTTTCGCTGTTCTTTTTTACTCCTAAAAATACGCTATGCGTCCTATTCTTTTTTTTTGGGTGATACTGCTTGCGATACCGGAAGTGTAAAAAAATTTACTACGATTTCTTTTACATCACATGGATTCATTCACAACAATACATATCCAAGCAAATTTGCGCAAGGACACTCATAGATGTTGTGTGAAAATTACGCGGGAGGGTATTTCAGCAGTCAAAAATAGTTCCGGACGCCTAGCGTGATTTACTTGGTAGGTATATTTATGATTCTAAAATAAGCATTTCGCACATGCAAAATGCTGTTAAGTGACACTGAATGAAGATGTAGCAAGTTAAACGAATGTTTCATGTGTTATATGCAGTATATGGAATACCACCACACCATAATATTATTTGCACTCAACATTACTTAACTAGGATAAGTATACTTACGAGAGAGTAACTGTGTAACTAGTTTCGTTGTCGTAGTCGAATGTTACCGACACACCGGTAATAAGCTCAGTATTTTCTGCATTAAGAGCGAATTTGCCAGTCTCACTTTGTTCAACTAATGCGTATGTTGCATTGGAATCGTTATCGATATCTGCCGAGCTCAAAGTCCAAACCGAATGTGACGTATAAGTTCCTTCATCTAATGTGATGTTAGGATCGGGAGTATCTATTTGCGGCTCTGAATGATTTTTTTTAAACACGGGTGACACAACCATAAGACACATTATAAAAAAAAGATTGGTATACACAATTTTCGGTGTTAAAATAAGTAACTCCACAAGTAAAATAACGCACGAGTTAAATCAAAGTTTGACGAATAAGATATATCTCTCAGAATATGTATAAAATTTAATAAGTGGATATTCAACGGTAAAAGTGTCAAGGATTTAAGAGATGAGGCATGAAAATGATTTTCTATTAACACGCTATGTTACACTGACCTTTGACATAGTGACCCCAAATTATCATAAGCACAACTACATATCATACTTATTATTCCTATCAATTTTTAAATCAAGTGACAACTTTAGAGTAAAAGGAGCAGTAAAGACATAATGTTTAAAGCCACCCCGTAGCCTTGACATTTGACGTTGCATAACTAGACTTGATGCTTTCTACCAAATGGCATGTAAATCCAGATATAGGGTCAGCAGATGGAGTGTCCGCTAGATTTTAACAGACTCCAGTTAGAGGTAAAGTGATAAAGCTCTAACAAACTATTCTTTTGACAGGCCTTTTAGGGGTAGGAACCCTTAATCATTTTATACACAACGTTACATTAAACTGATGCTTCCTATATACATGTAGTTTAGAGGGTTTAGGAAACAAAGAGCGTAAAAGGGAAAGTGGACGGACGGACGGACGGTAAGGAAAAAGACAAGAAGTCTACACAAGAAGCCGGGCAATCATCAATATTTTATCAAACTGTTGAAACCATACTGTTGGCAGTCTACAATATACCAGTAATCATGTCAGCAATCTGTATATTCACATAAATTTCAGCCGTCGTATTGTCGTGCGTCTGTGATGATGTATGACATTACGTGGTACAAAATTAGACTAGATTTAAAATAAAACACCACACATGCCCTCCCGCACCCATCCCTCCAGAAGAAAAGAGACACTAAGGTAGGACCGCCAATCCAAGTAAATTCAACTCACTGGGGTAAAGAACCACAAAGAGTCCTGTCGTTATAAAATCCAACAAGGGGTTTTGGACCTGAAGAACGGACAAGCTTACAATAAGCATAACTGGACTTCATACTGGTGCCTCAAACCAAGTTTGATGAACACTTTTAAAGGGGTTTTGGCTTTGAAGAGCGGATACGTTAAAGCGGACATACACACTAATATGTTAGCTCCGCAAACGGGGCAGACATTATTATAAGCAATAAGTGTATTTACCTGTGACAAGATTAACGGCAAGAGTAAGCGTTTCAACGTTAATTGTATCACTGGCCTGAATTTCGAGACTATACGTCAAGGTTGCGGATGCATTTAGGGCATTGTTCAGTGTGAGACTGCCATTTGCATTCATGTTGAATTCATCGTTGGTATCCCCGGCTGTAAATAAACCAATGACAAATGATAAACATATGATTGAAGGTTACAAATAAATAGATACATTAATACGTATATTTCGTGATCTCTTGTTTTGCATTGCCATGTAAACCTGAAGTAATTAGGAAGGGACATATCACTAAGGATAACTGTACATAGGAAACAAGGCTTTACGGAACCTAATCATAAAAAGAAGCAGAAACTAACACGAAGAAGATTAAAAGGCTAGCTTTCTAGAGTTTGGAAATGGTATTATAGTTCTAACTTGTTGACATTCTGATAGATTTACAAGTAAATGAATAAAATTATGTATAATTTACATGATTTTCAGGAAAATTGTGGTTTACAGTGTTGTGAACGTGTTATAAGAAAACGAGTATCAAACATTGAAATATAGTACTATCAAAGTCCTTTTTTCGCGAGGTTTGTATTTGCGCACATGAAGCACTTTAAACTTTCATCAAACTCTTAATAGCAATCGAACAACGATTATGTAATTATAAACAAAACCTCGCACCCGAATTCAAAAGCTCAAAATTTAAAAATCGCATAATAAACAACTCGAGAATAAAACGGCTTACGTTTTAGTGAAATAAAAATATATACAAAAGCACTTATAGCACTATTATTTCAAACTTTGTTATGATTAGGTGTAATCAACATCTATTTATTATAAAAATATACCTGTAATTAAGAAAGTTATTGTTGTAGGATCTGGATTATCTGCATCGTCCGCTGCAGCAGTATAAATGACTACACCTGAAATATCAAGCAGAAATTCAGTTAAATTGTAGTTAAAATTATCATTCATTCTAAACATGTATCTAAATTTATTAAAATTAGGTTTACGGTAAGCAGAAGAAACAATTAAATCGAAAATATAACCACGCAATAATGGTCACAACATTGTAGCAAAAAATGTTTTAAAACTTTGTTGACACGATTCATTTAAGCAAGAATGCAATTTATCTATTATTTGTGGGGGGTATAGGGGGTTACTCCTAGCTGTAAGCTTGCTAGTAACTGTCTAGCAATTGTCCATCTAGACAGCGCGATAAATTTATTTGATTTATGAGCCGCAGCATGTATTTTGTTAATATCTCTATGATGGTTTCTTTTACGCACAATAAAAGCAATTTTCCAAACTATAGCAGTAAAACAATTGTTCAACGTTACCTATCATAAAAAATAAATAATGTTTTAATAACATAATTCTAAAACTCCTTAAAATTTGTAAACATGAGTACTTAAAAGAATGAGTTTATTCAAAACAAGAAAGAAACTGTCATTTCCGAAATGAAATGTTGGAAATTGAACAATAAAAATAAAAACTGTGTTTATAATTTGGTATATAACTGTCACAAGAAACGTTGTTACAATGAACTTTTTTATTACAACAAACTCCTGTAAAAAGTAAATCCCGTATATAACGATCCCCCCTGAGACTTCTTCAATGTGTTCTTTCTATCCGGAGTATGTTATGTCCATATAGCATTTTCATCTAAAGTAGAGTAGAAAAAACCTCGGACCAACATTTGTTCGTAATATCCAAAAGTTCATTATATCCTTAGCCATTATATACGAAATTTGCTGTTGTCAAAATACTTCATATAGTTGAACACGTTGTTGTTGTAAACTACTGAAAACGTATACGATAACTTGAATAGCACAGAACTTAAGTAAACTGCATATTAATTATGTTACAAATTATGAGTATAGAAGAAAAATTTTTCACAATTCTTAGGGCATTCATGAAAATGTCAAAACAAAACAAAACACCGTCACAAGGCTTTACAGAAACAAACCTGTAGCTGTATCGTCTGCTAGATCAAGCGTTGTGTTCGATGTAAACACTGGTTTTTCGTCATTCTCATTTAATAGATATACACGAAGTGTTCCCTCAGACGAAAGATTAAAATTGGACGAATCTTCAACTCTAAAAAGCACATATATAATATTTCGTGAATTGATGGTCACCTTTTTCGAAGGCGTTTTGTCAAATAAGAACTTCAAGTGTATTTCTGAAAGGATTAATGTTGCTGAATTAAATAGTAGTATTCGTTACTGCACTGCAAGTTAAATATTTTCTTGTTTCTACAAATTACTGTCAAACACAGATTTGAAAATGGCAAGGAAAAGCTTTTTGATATCGTTTTCAAATATTTCAGTCGGTTAGAGTATATGACATTGTATTGTGTATGTGTCCGATTCACTTCAAACATCAAAATAATATGATTAAGAATATACAAGAATGTACAATATGGAAACAGACACGTAATATACTAACCGTAATGTCACATTATATTCACTGGTATTTTCGAAGTCAAAATTAGTCACGGTCAGAAGTTTTGTATTGGCTTCATTGATATAAAATGCTCCAGCATGACTCTGACTTGAAATGCTGATAACTGGATTCGGATCCCCGTCCAGGTCTGTGGATGTTAAATAAAGTACTTCCAGTGGTACTGAAGTATTCACACTTTCACTGATTAATGTCCCGTTCTCTGGTAGCACAAGTACTGGTACTAAAATAAAAACGAAGAAATCTATCAAACGCTGACGGCAGACAATAAGTCGTTAATCATGAACGTTGTTTCAAACAGCCACAGCTGTATGGCATTAACGCATCACACTAAATGTCACTTTCTGACCCTGTGCTTGAATTCAAAACAAGGTCACATACCAACTGTTGACACTTTGCTGTGAGATTTGCTCTCCGTCAGCCTGTTTAAAGAAAGTAATTCCTGACTCACATAAAACGTAAGTGAAAACGAAAGTTCAATAAATGGCTCAAAAAAATGCACGAGAAGCTGAGACTTTTTACATTTCAAAAGTTATCCTTCTTACAAACAGCTCAGTAGTTCATTTTAGTTTTACAGTCCACTGCTATAAAGCAAATCACATAAATTGAAAACTTTCAAGCTGTCATATCATTCTTAATGCAAACTTTTGTGTTTGTGCCTGGATATGTATCAGGCATGGCCTTTATTGGTAGGTTGGTCTTTCGTTCATTTTGAAAACGGTATGTGAAGGTAATAAATTTAACAACGATATGAGCAGAATATATGGCCAAGTATTTTATAGCTTCTTTCATTGTTCACTTTCATAAATTTAAAGACTCTATCGTGCCTGCGCTCTATATTTGAAGCTAGTGTAAAGATTAAATATGTGAATCAGATTGATTAAAATACACGACAATGACATTGTGATGTTTCAAGTGTAGTTTGTTATGTACATGTTCTGTACATTATTAAATATTCACGAAAACGTTAATTTAGTATTTTTCTCGACATCACTCCTTGTTTCTTATTCAAAATATACGGACATGGTCGATATTGTTTCAACTGTTCGCGAAATCATCGTCTCGTAAATTGACCCTATGATCAAAAGTCGCGAACGTCTTGACCAGCGAATTCAAAGTGATATATAGTATGCTAGGACATTGTAAAGCTTCATACCAAGTTTAATACGTACATGCATGTAATGAATAGGCTAGTCAAAATAACTTTTAATAGTCTCAATAGAAATTAAATCTGTGAACATTTTGATATCACTTTCTTAAGAGTACGAGTCATTGGTTCATGTCATTCGTAAAATTATGATGGTCAAATGGTCACTAATATTTTTTCGGCACAGATACTGGTCATATTGAAGAGAACATGTTCCAGTATCACTAGTCTATTCCGTAAATAATCAAGCGCACCGATCATACTATAGTACAAAACAGGTATCACAGCAAATAGTGCGTTTCTATGGTACTTACTTGTTTTAACTTGGACAGTCACATTTTGTGTCACTTGGTGCACGGTATCATCGGCCTCGATTATCAGGTTGTATGACAGGTCTGCGGCTGTACTTGGTGAAAGTGTTCTATTCAGACTAAGATCCCCAGAGGTCGAGTCTATGACGAACGTGTCGTCAGTATTACCACCTTCAAAACCACAGTGTAAAATCTTGAAGTTTGGTCAATGCTACACTTTACTCAATTATTTCCTAGTAAACTTCATTGATATGCAACCGTAATTGTCTACAATATTTCTATCCGAGCCGTATTCATAAAAAAAGACACCGATAATCTTACAATCTGTATTATAAAATCATACTAGAATGTAGATCTACCTGCTATAGAGTATGTAATACTTCCAACTGTATCATTATCCTCAGCCTGTGCAGTGTAAAAAACTTCACCTGTCAAAGAAAAATGAGTGTATAGTTTTATCTATGTGCTTGAATTATAGAAGTGAATTTTCAAATTTCAGGGAAACTACACAATTCTTAAAACAATTACTTATATTATATTTTACGTCAACATTTGATCTGGACAGTACACTAGCATGAGATATCTGAATGGCATTAAGAAATAATTTACTTCAACAATATATTTGACTTTTATATATCAAAGGCCGTGAATTACAGGAAATCTATATTTCTTTTCGATTTAACATAAAGCGATACAAACCAGTTACTGCTGTTTCCGGTATATCAACTTCGTTATCAGAGATGAAACCAGGAGTAAGGTCATTGACGTCTTCGATGTAAATGGTTAAGTTAAAAGTTGATGACAAACTAAAAGCCGAGTCATCTGTTGCCCTGATCGAAAGTACATGATGGTAAAAGTGTTATCGTTTCAGATACAGCGAGAATTGATTTTCTGAATTCAGTTTACGTTACAAATAAAGACAGTGAACCTTACAAGATGTAAAATAATATCTCTTATCATACAACTATCACACAACACTGAGGAAGCCATTTCACAGAATTACAAATCCAAACAGTACAGTGTATCATAAAGTTTATATATCAATTTGCTAGTCTGTGATCAAGATCAAATACAAATAACAAAACAAAATCGCATACTTTGTTTCATTTAGTCTTTTAATGAAACTCAATACTTATACGTTTTTCCAATTACAAAACTCTATCAGCGTCAGAGCCAGCATGAAATATTTATAGGCCTAAAGAATATGATGTTTTGTTATTATAGTAGCTCCCTCTATATATCGCGAGGTGACCGGAGAACCGTAACATCTTCTATTATATGTATTAAGGTAGCGTCTGTTCACTTTTTAATAAGTAAATTGTCAATTGGCACCATTTTCAACAATTCATGGCACTGTACGAATAGAAATAAAGACGAGTCCATTTTATTAAATATGTAAGAATCAAATTTTCTTACGCAATTTTAGAATGATGAAAGATCTATGTAAAATTGGATGATTGCACGATATAGAAAAACTTACAGATCATAAATATGTGAACTGATACATACAACGAAGGATCAAATACCTCAATGTGACGGTGTACTCAGTAGTTGTTTCGTAATCAAAAGTGGCATTTGTGGTAAGGTTTTTATTGTCCCCGCTAATCCCAAACACCCCGTCGACACTTTGTGCAGCGATTTCATAGACAACGCCAGTGTCTCCGTCCGCATCACTTGACTCTAATGGCAAGAGACTCACGGTACCCGTTGTATCAATGTCCTCCGGTATCGTTAAATTTGGGGAGATAGTAAACTCTGGAGCTGTACAAAAACACAAACATGAAAGTTTGGGGTACACTTCTTTCATTTATTCGATTGCAAAACAAGTTATTACAACGTAGATTAATCGCTCTTGAGACTCATTACAGATGGAATCAACCTCGAAGAGAGAGAGGCATTGTTGAATTATTTGTGTCTTGCCTAAGGACACTACTGACATGGCTATGGTAGGGGTCGAACCCGGGACCCTTCGATCCCGAGGCGAACACGCTACCATTGCGCCACGGCGGCTACATCTTTCATCCAAAAACACTATTCATTAATCAAAGAACTGATCGGTACTGATAGGAAGTGGCTCACAGGCATGGGTCTAACCAACTTCACTATTTTGATAATGCTACGTTTGACGTTTAGAACTATTTATATGTTATTTTTGCTATTCCAGAACGTTAATACTTCTGTACTCTGTATCTCGGTAAAATCGTGGTCACGGAAACTAATAACATTGCTGCAAAGAACAATCGCCATTAAGATATCATTATGTAAGGTCTATATTACATGTATTAAATTTAATCTCAAATTAATCTGATCTGCACGAATCAGAAAATGTGCCAAAGAGCACCCAGAGAACCCCTTAATAAGTGCAAAGTCAATCGTCAGTCTAAGATGAATTCTTTGAAGTTGATTGCACTGTAATGTCATAAAATGTTCAAAAGCATCACAAACAAAACTTAGATAATTGCATTGTTATGTCATAAAATGTTCAGAAAGCATCCCCATCAAACTTAAATCAGATACTGGTAAATTTTGACAGATTTTTAAGCCTGGCAGTTACTAACACATATGTGTGTGTTGCGACCTGAAAGTTTAAGGATTGTTTTCACAAGGTCTTGATGGTAGTAGCAACAACTTCTAAATTAATTTACCATAGAAAATGGTAAAATTTTGCTATTGATACCAACCAATACGAAGACCTCCCTACATATTCAGACAAAAGGTTTCCGAACAATTTCATAGTCAAAGGGTTTATGTAAAGACCATCTTAGTAAAAATGCCACAATGTATCGGTCCCAAGGGTGGCCTTATACAGCAACTCTACTGTAGTTGTAGTTGTGCAAGGTTTTGCTGTTTGAACTATCTTACATATTTGCTACTTTGTCCACTGAATTGTCGATGTAGCGCATGTACTATTTCAGACAATAATTTGTTATAAGATGTTAAATATAGTACATCACTTAAACAAAATTATCAAATATAATTAAACAGCAATACAGCTGCTATGTCTACTCGTCCATGTATGAAAAGGGCCACATTCTGTAACCTCTTCCCTACCGCTCTTTGTCATCCGAAAAATCGCCTGTGAACGATTTAATAATGTAAATGTCAATTCTAAATCCGAAAAAAACTACGGAAATTGCATTTAACCCATTCGTACCTAGTGTCCCTTTTCAAACGCATGAAATAACTAAACTCCGAAATAGACGACATATACAATGTCGTCTGCCCAGCATTAAAGTTGTTAGCCCTTTGAAACATCATTCTGCAAAACTCCCCTATTTAAAAGAATAGGCTTAACAAAATTGGAAGTCAGAATATTCCATTATAAACAATCGAGGTATAAATGGGTTAAATAACGAAAATAAGAATTTTAGCAATGAACAGTAATATAAAATTTGAACTTTACCAGTCTTAACAGAAACCGTAATGTTGAGAGTTGATGTCTGTATAGAATCATCAGCTTGGAGTTCAAGGACGTGTTCAAGTGTACCAACCAGCTGTAAGCTATTCAGAAGTGATATTTCTCCACTGGTTTCATTCATAGTGAAAATATTATCTAAATTTCCAGCTGAAGAGTAAAATAGTGTCACAGTGGTCAATTATTTTTTGATATCATTAAGCCTTTAAATACAACAACATATTTATCTAATCGGAGGTAATAACGGCCATGAATATTTTCCTTCTTTGGGAAAAGAAAAGACAATGACTC
>JAUMHA010286362.1:0-14840 GCA_032359765.1 Saxidomus gigantea | reverse complement strand
TCTCCTATTTCGGACACAGAAAAACACTTTTGATAGGTATAGGCATGATGGGAGACATGCCGAGGTCTCATCCACAAGGATATTTCTATAATACTCATCAATGTTTACTATCTGGATATACACAAGCATAAGTATATTGCAGTGAAATAGTATTAAGTATGAGGCATTGAAATTACTTTGGTTTCTATTGTGTTTTCTGTTGCAGAGCCACCTGTTCACACTTCTGCACTTACACCTATCATCATTCCACTGAAAGGCAACAACAAAATGACCGTGTCGACTGCCGAGATCCCGCTTCCATCGAACGCTGACATTCCCCTGCCAGAGTCTGGGGATATACCCCTTCCAACTACAGATACAGTAAATATACCCTTGCCAAGTGGTACTCTGCTATCAAATAAACATGAAGATATACCTTTGCCATCAAATGATAGCATACCATTGCCTGCAGAGAAGGTATATGTTTATGCTGAATGGTTGGTTTGGTCATTAGATGTTGTAAGCTTTATGTATTGACGACTGACTGGCAAACGATCATTATTGAAGACGGAATCAAGGAAATCAGGAGGTTTTTCAGTTATCAATTATGAATGAATAAAAAAGTTTGAATGTTGTGAAATCAAGAATGAAAAGCTTTAAATACGTAAAACTAGCATTACTTTGACCTACAAATTGTGAAAAGCTTGCTCATTGCAAACCCCACAATGAATTTCATAAAATTGTATTGATGGTCTGTGCTTTCTGACATGAGCTTGTTTCTTCTGAACTAAAATTCTGTGGTAACCACAAGGCACCAAGATTTCAGAATATATGAGAGGGAGGGTGAAGGGTGCTTGAATGGTTTTGCCCAGGTAGAATGATTGGTATCATGACTGGCTTTATCAAAAGGAGTGTCACTCGCATGAAAATTTTGGTATCATGAAGGGGAAGGTTGTGTTACATAGTATAGTATATAAGAACCAGAGTGTTAGGCAATGAAGTAAGGTTAAGAGAGTGTGTAGTAATCTGAAAAAATTAGTAAGTTTACTGGAAGTTGTCTTTACGTTAGACAGGATTTCCTCCATGTTTTGCCATATGGAGGGTTGATCGTAAAACTGTAGATTTGGCATATAAGCAAGTATAAACAGATTTATTAGTTTCATGGTCAACCCCCAATATACTAAATGTTTTATTTCATGCCAGTAGTGATTTCCAAATTTTTACTGTTATGGAATTAGTTGATGGGGGAGAGATGATGTCACTGTTTATACTGTATCATAGACACATTACACACAACCTGTTTTAGATATATATCAAGATATTGAGTGAGTTTTGTAGACAGTTTGTCTGACTGTCATTCACTCAGAATAAATACTCAAAAATAGAACATTGAATAGAAGATCTAAGGGGTTGGCAGGGAGGATAATTTTCAGAGTTATTAGGTTCAGTACTAAGCTGTTAAATCTTGAAATATTTCCTTGTTTCACAATGTTGTAACTTCTTTAGTACATTTACTTCAACAAGTATTCTAGCATAAAATGTGCTGTTTTTGCCCATTTAGCCGGTGTTTAAACAGGAGAAAAAACGTGTGTTAACGGGGAGATTCACGAGCCGTTATAACCCGTTTTCATTTATGCGCAGGGCCATTGTAAACAATGGACCCGTCTCCCAAGTATTACATCATGTACGGCGTTAACAGTGCCGGGCTTAA
This sequence comes from Saxidomus gigantea, assembly GCA_032359765.1. NCBI lineage: Eukaryota > Metazoa > Mollusca > Bivalvia > Venerida > Veneridae > Saxidomus > Saxidomus gigantea. The sequence continues at coordinate 13,150 of JAUMHA010286362.1, read as the reverse complement.
AAACCGCTGGTGACGTCATAAATATGACGTAAACAACACGGACGTTGTCACGCGCATTATTGAATGTCGTACCGGTAAGAGCGTTTCATTTTTATGATATTTTATGCTATTTATGCTAGAATAGTGCTAACACACGTTTTTTCGTGTTATAACACCTGCAGAAACCCTCGGGATTCTGCAGATGTTATAACACGAAAAAACGTTCGTTAACCCTACATAACAAAAGACCTAAATGCTGTAGTTTCTGAAGCTCTGCAAGAAACAGTAAATGTAAGGAAATTGAAAACTTGATGGTGTGACAATAGTGTGGAAATTTATCAATTTTGCAGGAGTTGTCGCTTCCAGTATTGTTGATTCTGTATCAAGATATTGTAATTGGTTTCAGCATGCAACTCCACATTCTGAAAGAAGACGTATCAAAGTATCACTATCTCATCTAGAACCGAAGGGCGATGAGTTACTATGTCGTTCATGTGTGATGAAGTTTACGAAGCAGATTGATTACGATACACATCTGCAGTCTGAGGCCCATCAGCAGGTACGGCATAAGACCATAGATCTACTTTATATTCAGGAAAAAGATTTTCTTAATATCTTCTTTGTTTTGTTTTTTTGTCAAGAATTTTTTCCAATCCACTGTTTGTGGATTTCATTAAGAAATTGATTGCTGTCCTTTCGTTTTCAGAAATATTGATAATCTTTTGTCTGTTAGTGGTGAAATTAAACTTTCATGGGAGTAGATTTATGTCTCCTGTTGATTGTATTCAAATTCATCAAGTAGCAAATTTTCACTTTGTTCTGGCAATTTTTATTACCTTTATTTTAAAAAAATTGTGATAAAAGAAATAGCACATGAAAAGTATTTTAGTAGCAATTGAATAGTGAGATTTTGTAGTGAAGGGCAGGGTTAGCTGGAATCTTCTATTTTAAAAAAAATACCCCTTTCATGTTCAAAAAGATTTTCTTGATATCTTCTTTTTTGTTTTTTTTAGCTCATCTGGCACAGAGTGCCAGGCTGACCTATTAGGATCACTCCCCGTCCGGGGTCCGTCGTCCGTCCGCTCTTACGAATAGGTACTTATGTGGCTGAACTGTCCATAGCAATCGATACATAACTGTAAATTCTATTCATTCTGCAGGATAATTGGCTGTTATGTGGCTTAAAATTTCTGTTAAGTGGCAAAAATTAGACATAAATGCTTGAAATACGTAACATTGCCACTTAAGTACCATTTAGTTAGAATGTCTGTCCGTCCACCATTTCCTTCAAACGACATCTCCTCTGAAACCATTGAGCCAATGTTGATGAAATTTTGCAAGGATGTTCCTTGCATTAAGCTCTATCAAAGTTCTTCAAAGAATTCCATGCCATGGAGAACTCTGGTTGCTTCTGGTTGCTATGGCAACAAATAGGAAAAACTTTAAAAATCTTCTTTTCTGAAATCACAAGGCCTAGATCTTAGATATTTATCATGTGGCATTGTCTAGTGGACCTCTCCCAAGATTGTTCAAATTATGACCCCCAGGTCAAAATTGACATCTCCAGGGGGGTCACTTAATTTTACATGGGCTTATACAGGAAAAACTTTAAAAATCTTCTTCTCTGAAACCACAAGGCCTAGAGTTGAGATATTTAGCATGTTGCATTGCCTTGTGGATCTTTATCAACATTGTTAAAAACATGACCTCTGTGTCAAAATTAACCCTTCCTGAGAGGGGGGAGGTCACTGTTTGTTTAAGTGCTTATTGGGTCCATCAACCTCGTTCGAGGTATAATCGGTGCGACCCGTGGGGGGAGGTCACTTGATTTCACATAGGCTTATATAGGAACCACAAGGCCCACAGGCAGAGCTTAGATATTTGGAAAGTTACTAAGCATTTTATAGTGGACCTCTACGAATTATGTTGAAATCATGACCCCTTGTATTATAGCCAATGGTAGTCAGGTGAACGATATAGGGCCATGATGGCCCTCTTGTTTAAGTCAAGAATTATTTAGTTGTAAAATGCTTTTTGAAATATGTTATAATGTTACAGAAGTAATGTAAATTGAGAGGATGTAGATTAGTAACAGCTTTCCTCAGGTGAGCATTCAGTACCTTAAGTAGAAGAATAACACTTTTGCTTCTTTTTTTCTGTACTATATATTTTTGGGGGTCAAGTTGCCAAGTGTCCCAATAGGAAGAAGAAACAAAATATGATCAGAAATTGGAAAGTTTTTTGTGTGCGATATAACTTATACATCATGTGTCAAAGTCATTGCTTCATTATGTATGCTCCAAACAAATAAAACATTACAGGTGAACACACAAAAAAGCGGTGATTAATTTAGTTTTAGCTAAAAGTATGAAATAGGTATTGTTTTAGCTGAAATTGTGGAATAAGAATTACTGCTAAACAACATTCAGTTAAAAGAGAAAAGGGTCCCTAAAATAGTAAAAGATGTAATGTACAAGTTTTTATTTGTTTGGACGCTTCATCCGCTCATGTCATTAGTTTTTTGGTCTGAAGGTTGAAGTTAGACTGACTTAAATTGTTTATTTTAGTTGAAAATCCTAATTTTGCTTTGGCTTCAGTCAAAATTAAAATGCAAATGTAGAAATAGTTGAAAAATGATTGAATATACCGAATTGATGTGAAATGCTTTGATATATATGGGGCTCATTTCAAATTCCAAGGTAGTGTTTAAGGATTTTATGGAAGTGAGGGTAGAAGGCAAAAGAAGTAAGTTTTAAGTCATGTACACAGAACTGTACAGTATGTTGGTTATTCAGTATATATTGGAATACATTCAACCATACAAAATGCTTAATTTTATCAGGTTTTTTGATGGAATATCGAAGGTAAGACTGCTTGAACATTGTTAAAACCCTGCAGATTCAACGGAGGATCTTTTATTATAAGACATATCTTGATACGTATCATCCTCATGACATCATTGAAACATTCCATTGTAGGACAGTATTTTATAAGTCTTTCAGTGGGTCATAGTTTTTAAGAGCAGATTCTGTGAGTTTGAATGTAAAGGGAAACACATTTTTTTTTCATTTGGTAGTTTTATATAAATAAAAAACATTCAGTCCTGTCTGCATATGCACAATGTTTTTCGGATTTATACAGCAAAACACACAATTTTTTGCATGAGTGATGTACGTTTTGGTCTGAAGATCTAAACTCAATTGGCTATATAAAAGCTTACAAGTAATTTTTAAAATATTAACAGGATACAGTAAGAATTGATTGACATTCATTTCATTGGGGAAAAAATAATACATAAAAAGGGACACTAGAAACCGTTCTGCTATGCAGGTAGGACTTTCTGATAGGATACCGCCAAGGTACAGGTTTGTATATTTGCATCTAGCACTAATTTATTACATAATCTCGGTGTGTAAGTTAAAAATTCAACATGCTTGTTTTTATGATTATAAAGTAATCTGTTCATTGCATCATTATTGCTATCATATTTATCACCATTATCATCATCAGAGTCATCTGCATCATTTATCACAATCAGTGGGAGTGACATTTTCATTGCAATGTCCATTGAACATTTTCAATGTACATGTCTCTGTTAATCAATGTCTGTAACTACTTTGAGAACCTTTTTTATATCAAATTCAACATGAATTAGGCCTTTGTTGGTTTAATATGTTACTTTCAAGTGTAGTTATGTTGCAAGCTTTACAACTAGTCAAGTTTTATAGGCTGAACATTTGCAAATATGTATTGCAAATCCTGCAAGTATTCAGTATTTTGTGAAGTTTAAAGACATGTTTTATGTGTTTATTTGTGTGTTTTTGTCATGCTGAATTGATATGTGTCTTTTCTGTTATTTGGTATTTATGGCATAGAATTAGGCATTTAAAGCAGCAGTGTATTCATATTACCTTTAAACCTATATTTCTTTATTGCAACCTCTTATTAGTATTTTACACTTTGATATCACTGTAACCTCTTTCTTTATTGAACTTCTTAACTTATGTTCAGCATAACTGAACAGTGAGCAACTTGAAAAACCCGTTTGTTCCTGCAACATATTTCCTCTGCCAGTTTATATTCTAGAGTAACAATAAAGCAGAGCTATAGTAGATATAAATTCCTTTGCTGTAAATTGTGACGAATTATTGAATTGAGCTTTAAGTAAAATACGATTAGCAAACGTGTAGGATTTGTCACATTTCTTGAAGACAATTGTTCACACATCTAGAGGATAATGTTCACGTTTCCAGTTCCATGTTTTACATTTTTGTTGTGGGTTATTCTCACATTGTATTTTGCTTATATTTTATATCCTCATAACACATGTATTTGCGATTATCACTCTTGCGTATGCAGCAACAGGAAGTGTTAATCTTGTCCCATAGTGCACTTGTAGCATGTTTTTCAATACTAAACAGGGGAGGGACATGCAGATTTCACATAACACTTACCCCGTTTTTGCAAGAAAATAAAATCACCAAAAGACTTGTAACTTCTAGATTGACTGGGCTAAGATGGTGAAGGGCTATTGGTAACAGGGTTTTTAACAGAGTGGAAGCTAAGAAAGCGAAAAAAAAAACACTGAATTTTTTCAAAGTTCTTGTAAAGTTAATTGACCTCAATTTCTCAGTATTTCAGCTTTCTGTATTTGTGATCCCATATACAGAAAATATAGAACTGGAATTAAAAGTAGAACTAACACAGAGAAATTTGGTTAACCTATATTTGGCATCATTGGTTATAAAAGATACATTTTATGCCAGATGTACAACCTGGAGAGCAGAAGTGAAGGAAGTATGCTGTAAACTTTTAAAAATGCATCTTTTATCACTGTATGCCAGCATAGTATAATATTCATGTAGTAACTTTGAATATATAAAAATGAAAAGGTAGTGTTAATAATTATGGGATGTCAGAAAATGATTGTCCTGTGTATAAAAACATTGCATGAAAGATGTGTGATATTGTTGTAGATTTAGATGATGAGATATACTTATGTTTGAGCTCATTAATCTCTCTACTCCTCTCTCTTCCCCATCAACCCACATACACGCCGCCTTTTTGTGGTTTAGGCTGTGCTTTCATATTTCACACATAATGCTAAGTGTGAACCACTACCAATTGCATTCATATTCATTTCTTCTCTTTTTCTCATCCCGCAAAAGATAAACTCAATGGCACAAGTGTTTGAAATCCATTGTGGTAAGGAGTTCACAAGGTTTGACTGGTCTCAAGCTGACGGACTGGTTCTAGTGACATGGTTGCCAAGCAATGTAGACTGATCTATATTTTTGTGCATATTACAGATTGGTTGTTTAAGAAAGCTTTTTATACGCCTGAAGGGACGCATTGTGGGAACACCCGCGGCGGGCGGCGTCCACACTTTGTCCCCTCTCTAAGTCAAACAGTTTTCATCTGATCTTCACCAGACTTGCTGAACATGTTTGTGGGCATAATATCTTGGCCAAGTTTGATAAGCAGCCAAATTGACCCAGGCACTTTTGGTTTATGGCCCTTGAATTATGCAAAATTGGCCAAATTAGCCTTGTCAGCTCTCTTATGGAACAGTTTTCATCTGAAATTCACTAAACTTGGTGAAAATATTTTTAGGCATTATATCAAGGCCGAGCTCAATAAGCAGCCGAATTGCCCTAGGCATCTTTTGATATGGCTATGAACTATGCAAAATTGGCCAAATTAGCCTTGTCCACTCTCTTATTCAAGCAGTTTTCATCAGATCTTCAACAAACTTAGTGAAAATATTTGTAGGCATAATGTCTAGGCCAAGTTCGATAACCAGCAAAATCGCCTATGGCACTTAAGATCATCGCCCTTGAGTTATCGAAAAATGATTAAATTCGCCTTCTCAGCATTATAGTTCAAACAGATGAATTAGCCTTGTCTGCTCTACAGTTTTAATAGGTTTTACAAAACCTTTGAACTGCCAGATACTCAGTTAAGCCTCCTTGACGGGAGTATTTTGTGACAGTTGGACACTCTTGTTTGCAATGAATTTGAAATTTAGTACAATTACCATAGAAAAAAATGGTCAATTAAAGACATGACAAGCAGCAAAGCACTCTTTTCCAAATGTTGTTGCATTTTCCTTACCACATGGATTTTTGATTTATAATAGAGTAAGTAATTGCACTGCACAGTGTAAACAAGGGCAGACAATCTGTACTCTTATAACATCCAAGTAGATTTGTAGAATCACAATCTTTTTTTTCAGAAATCACAAATGAATGCATTTAGGTACAACAAACTATAGTTTAATATATTCGCCAGTGTTTATAGATTGTTGTTGTACATGCATGCATTTTTGTACTTCATATTTTATAGTCAGTGGCCTAACATTCCATTATCCAACTAAATTAGGTAACAAGTTTTAAAGTTACTGTCATAAATCATAAATAAAGATGATTACTGTAAAAAGTAAAGTTACACACAATCTTATGTTTCTATTTCATTTTAAAAGCTTTAGATAAAATGTTTTTTATGCTTGCTAAAACATTGACAGCACAAGTATTACTAAGTGCATGAAGTCAGTGTATTGCTTAACTTTCATATGTAATTCCATTTGTAATTATGTTGGATTGGATCTATGAAAAATGCGCTCACCAAATTTTACTCTTTTTCCAGGCATACCTAACATAAAGGTGATAGAACCTTAGGAAATAACATTATGTTTCTCTCTATTCATCCTGCACTGTTCTTTTGACTAATAGGTCTGAATTGGGCCTAACCTGTACAAATAGACCAATTTATAGAATTCACAAAGAGAATGTTAGAATAGAAAGGCAATAAAAGTATATGTTTTTTCTCAAAGTTCTTGATGTTGACTTTTGCTAGAATTATGGTTTAAAGAAATTTTTCTGTCAAGGCTCAGATTTAGGGAAGTTGAGCAAAAGAAAAATTAATGTTTGTGGGTTGTTAATTTTCCTAAATATGTAAGAGCAAAAACCATTAATATCACTGCTTGAACTTGTTAAATCCACCATTTTATTTTCTGATTTTACTTTCATTTATTAAAGCAGATGGAGTCATGGTAATTCTATTGTTGCACACCTATTTTAAGTTTTGCATTTATTTATAAGCACACTAAAACCCTGAGGAGCCTCCATCCGTATCATTGACAAGTGGTGGTAACCAGGTTAACATTTCGATAATAGGATTTAAAAAAGCAAAGGCTTTGATTCTGTTCGACACAACTTCATGATTCTGTTCGACACAACTTCATCTTGTCAGATTGGTGCATTGAGTGTCACTATGTCTTTGTATAAGACAGACAATAATTAAAACTTTATTGAAGTTTTCATTTTTAGTACCATGTCAGAACAAAAATATTTGGTGTTTACAAATAGAAAAGATCCAAAAGTCTAGTCATGCAGTCATGCATTGTGATATGGTATGTTACAGAAAATCATGAATTGAAAACTAAAAATAAGTTTTACATATTGTTTGCAATGTAATTGTGCCTTTAATGCTACTTGCAAGTATTTGAACATGGAAAAATTGAAATGTTAAAATGGTTACCAGTTATATATTGTGTCATTATAATCCATCTCATAATTGGTAAGCAAACACCACTTAAAAACTGTTTATTTCGTATCATATTTTCAAGTAAAATCAAAACAAAAAACTTTTTGGAATTAATATTTACTTTTTATCAAACAACTACTGCTGCATTGTTTTTCATCAGCTGTCTTTGAAGTCGAAGCATGGTGATATTAAGGTGTGTTTAAAAAGGGACCACTTTATTTACTGTATAAATCTTGTGAGAAGCTCTTAACTAAATGTAAGAAAAATCCAAAGCAAAAATCTTCATTTGAATCTAGGTATGACCAAAAACCAGACAGAATATTGCTATTTGTATGCAAGTCATGTCATAAACCTACATGAAATTCACTTACTTTTGGAGTGCTTAAAAAGTTTGGAAAACTTGTTGGTTTGTACAATTTCCTCATTGTCTTGTTGATTTTGTAAAAATAAGAGCATAGTTTGTTTAGATATTTTGCATTTAAAGGTGATCCTATTTCATATTTTATAGTGACTAGAAGCAAGATTAAAACACTAAGTCTTGTGACAATCATCTAAGAATTAATTTGTGAAGATACTTTTCAAGCTTAGAATATAATATTTGGGGTTTGTAAGTGGTGATTGTTCATTTATTATGTCTGTTTGTTTGAATATTTACCAACTGTAGACCTCTGCATTTTTCCCCCATAAAGTGCTAACTTGCATCCAGTATGAGGCCATAGAAAATAGGATTATTTCTCATCTTGTTACCAATGTAAAGGCAATATTTGTGAAGCTTCAGGCAAAATCTAAGGTTCAAAATCTAAGGTTGTTCATTTATTTAACCCCTTAGTGGTCATGCAAGGATTCATTTAAACTTCCTTGTTCAGGACAACAATGTTAAACTTCCTGTTTCAGTACAACCATTGTTGATGTGCAAGTTATACTGTAGTTGGTAATTTTATGATTCAAAGTATTTTATGAATATCCAGTAGAATGTAGTAGATATTGGTTACTCATTGTACCCAGAATGTATCGAAATTATCCAGAGTGTGTGGAGAAACTTGCAGAAGCTTCATAATTTAAAGGTGATGGCTTGTAGTCACACATATTTTGACTGCTTGATTTTAAACTAGATGAGAATGTCACAATGCTGTTTTCAATTGCCATCTATGAAATCATTTAATCATGTGGTATAGCAATTCTTTTGAATAGTATTTTGTGCTGACAAGTTTATCTTCTATCCTGAACAGCCTCGTATAGTTGTTTTGCACATGCTGGTCATTTGGCGACACAATTTTGGTAAAAATATTCATGAGCAACATAATATCTAAGTCATGTTTGCCAACTGGCACAGTTTTACCTTCCAGTTAACAAAATCATGACTTCTTCTATTGCTGATCCATAAATCAATTGATGAAGGTATCTTTGCCCCTTCAAAAATGTCCAAGGTCAGGTGATTAGAAAACCATATGAACACTCTTGTGTATATGTAACCTAACTTTATCCTTGGTTATACCTGGTTTCCCTTTAAAAAGCAGCTGTTTGAGACAGAAACCATGTCAATAGGTCTTGTTAGAAGTCTGCACCAAGTACGTTATAGCCTGATTCTGTTTCAGCTATGAACATTTTGATAGACATTTACCTGTATGACAAAATACAGGTTTTCAAGAGTGTTAGACTTAAGAAAATTAACCAAGTTTATGTCAATTAAACTTCAAGAAATATATCCCATGTGATGAGGAAAGTGCCCAAGGGGAGCATGTTTGTTATACAGAGATCTCTAGGACTTGTTCTTTGCCTTCTAGAAATTTGGGCCCTACTCCTTTTAGTCACCAGATAGCATCAGGTGAGGTTTTGTGATTGCCTGATGTTTGTTGTTTGTTTGTCTCTCCACACTTGCCATGTTAACACTCTAGAGGTCACATTTGACATCCAATCTTCATGAAAATTGGTCAGAATGTTAACCGCAGTGATTTCTAGGTCAAGCTCGAATCTGGGTCACCTGGAGTCAGGAACTAGGTGACCCAGTCAAATCAAAGAAAAACCTTGATAACACTCTAGAAGCCACATTTATTAACCAATTATCATGAAAAAAATTGTTATTTCTTTTCCATTGTATAACCTTATGCATCTAATTGAAGGTACATAAATGTAAAGTATTTTTCATACTGCATTTTGCATTTCAGAATTCTTACTTCATCATGAAAATTGGACAAAGTGTTTGTCTTAATGATTTCTAGGTCAAGCTCGAATCTGGGTTGCCTGGGGTCAGACACTAGGTCACACAGTTAAAGCAAAGAAAACTGTTGTTAACATTCTTAGAGGTCACATTTACTATCCAATTATCATAAAAGTTGGTCAGAACGTTTATCTCAATAATTTTAGGTCAAGTTTGAATCTTGGTCACCTGGGGCTTAAAACTAGGTCATACAGTCAGATCAATGAAAAACCTTGTTAACACTCTAGAGGCCACATTTAGTAGACAATTATCATGAAAATTGGTCACAATGTTTGTCTCAATGATTTCAAGGCCAGGCTTGAATCTGGGTCACCTTGAGTCAAAAACTAGGTTATGCACTCAGGTGAGCAATATAGGACCATCTTGGTCCTCTTCTTTGATATGCAACCACAGACAGAAATGATTTCAGAGTTTCCTTTATTTTGTCACAACAGTTGTGCCCCCCTGGGGCATTCTTCTTTGAACTTACTTTTTTGTCTGATACTGATATATTATGTTGTATGTTTTGGCTTCATTGATCAAATTATGAGTTAAGATTGAGGAGTTTGCCAGAAACAGACAGATACTTAATTGCAGACTCGAAATTGCCTTTATTTTTTTAAGTATTTCAGACCTTTCTATAAAGAAAATTGCAAAATGTTTTAAATGGAAAGTGAAAAAGATAAACATTTCATTATAAATGGTGTTATATGGGTGACAGGGTTTAATTGTTTGTGCAGGGCTTATTTTTAGAGACTGCTGGTTTTGATTCACTGTTGCTTGCTGTGTTCAAATTACACCAATGTTTGACACACTGCTATATCATAGATATATTCCACTTTATTGCTCAGCTGAGTAAACAGTCTTGAAAACATTCATGAAGACTTGAATCATGTACACCAGGAACCAGCCAATGGATTTGAATTAAATCTCTCTGCCAGGTTTAGTGAAACTTTAAGGTGAGTTACTGTGATCGCCTAGTGTCTGTCTGTCGTCTGTCTGTCCACACTAAGCCCTGTGTATGCAATAGAGGCTGCATTTTTCAATGAAATTTTTTCAAATGATTGCCATAATAAAATCTAGGTTGAGTTCGAATATTGGTCATCTGGGGTTAAAAACTATGTTTCTGGGTCAAATCAAAGAAAACCTGGTGTATGCAAAAGAGGTTGCATTTTTTCATTGGATCTTCATAAAACTTGGTCAGTATGATTGCCTTGATAAAATATAGGTCAAGTTTGAATATGGATCATCTGGGGACAAAAACTAGGTCAGAGGGTCAAATCATAGAAAAACCTTATGTATGCAAAAGAGTTTTTTTTTTTCATTGGATCTTCATGAAACTTGGTCAGTATGACTGCTTGATGAAATCTAGGTCGAGTTTGAATATGGGTCATCTTGGGTTAAAAACTAGGTCACAGGATCAAATCAAAGAAAAACCTTGTGGATGCCATAGAGGTTGCAATTTCATTGAATCTTCATGAAACTTGGTCAGTATACATTGTTATTGTCTTGATAAAATCTAGGTCGAGTTTGAATGTGGGTCATCTTGAGTCAAAAACAAGGTCAAGGGGTCAAATCATAGAAAAACCTTGTGTATGCAATAGAAGTTGTATTTTCATTGAATCTTCATGTCCGTAAATTTTCTTTGATAATGCTCTACAGGTTGCAGTATTCATTTGACTTTGATGAAACTTGCTGATAAGGATTCCTGCAACTTGTAGATGTTCCCTATTGTTTTTGGGGTCAGTGAGTCAAAGGTCAAGGTTACAGTGACCTCCGATAGCACTTCCTTGATATCACTCTACAGGTCACAATTTTCATTCAACTTTCATAAAACTTACTCAGAAGGCTCCCTGCAATATGTAAGATGATTCCTATTGTTTTCGGGGTCAGTGGGTCAAAGGTCGAGGTCACAGTGACCTCTGTTAGATTTTCCTTGATATCACTCTAAAGGTCACAATTTTCATTCAACTTTCATCAAACTTGCTAAGAAGGTTCCCTGTAACATGTAGATAATCCCAATTGATTTTAGGGTCAGTGGGTCAAAGTTCAAGGTCACAGTGACCTTTGTTAGATTTTCCTTGATAACACTTCAGGTCACAGTTTTCATTCAACTTTCATCAAACTTGCTCAGAAGGTTCCCTGTAACATGAAAATATTCCCAATTGATTTTAGGGTCAGTGGGTCAAAGGTCAAGGTCACAGTGACCTCCGTTAGATTTTCCTTGATAACACTTCAGGTCACAGTTTTCAATCAACTTTCATCAAACTTGCACAGAAGGTTCCCTGCAACTTGTATATGATCCCTATTGTTTTTGGGGTTAGTGGGTCAAAGGTCAAGGTCACTGACTTCTGTTAGATTTTCCTTGAAAACGCTCTAAGGGTTACAGTTTTCTTTCAACTTTCATCAAACTTGCTCAGAAGGTTCCCTGTAACATGTAGATGATCCCTATGTTTTTGGGGTAAGTGGGTCAAAGGTCAAGGTCACAGTGACCCAAACTTAGAAAATATTTTCTGCTGAGATCTATTTGACCCACAGTCTTCAAGCTTCATAGGATGATTGGTCTTACTTAGTAGATGATCCCTATCATTTTTGGGGTCAGTGGGTCAAAGGTCAAGGTCACAGTGACTTGAACTTTGAAAATCTTTTCCACTCAATATCTTGAGATCTACATCACCCACAGTCTTCAAATGTCATAGGATGATAGGTCTTACTGAGTAGATTTCTAGGTCAGTTGGTCAAGGTCACAGTGAACTCTATTAGCTTATCCTTGGTAATATTGCAAAAGATTTTCACAAAACTTTCTCAGAACAATCCAGTCAGACCAGTAGAGCGATACTGGCCCTTTTGGTCCTCTTGTTCATTGAATCTTCATGAAAGTTGGTCATAATGACTGCCTTGATGAAATCTAGGTCAAGTTTGGATATGGGTCATCGGGGAACAAAAATTAGGACACGCAGTTAAATCATAGAAAAACCTTGTGAACCCAAAATTGGTTGCATTTTTCATTGGATCTTCATGAAACTTGGTCAGTACGATTGTTCTAATGAAATTAAGGTTGAATTTGAATATTGGTCATCTGGGGTCAAAATCTAGGTCACCCAGTTGAAATCCTTGCGAATACCATGCAGGTGACATTTACAACCCAATCATCATGAAAATTGGTCAGAATGTTTGTGTGGATCACCTGGGATTATAAACTAGGTCACCAGGTCTGTTTCGAGGAAAACCTTGTTGGAATTCTAGAAGTCACATTTTACAGCCAATCATCATGTAAATTGGTCAGAAGGTTTGTCTAGTCATAGGAATCAGAAATATTATCAATATTATATGAGGTTTTGGAATCCGTTCGGTCAGTGCTAAATGTAAACAAAAACACCAGGAATGAAACGTCATTTTTCTAGGTCAAGCCGAAATGCCCTATTCGAT
>JAUMHA010286251.1:0-12471 GCA_032359765.1 Saxidomus gigantea | reverse complement strand
CAGACTTTCTATTTAGTTTGTCATTCATTCCTCCTTTGGTTTATAAAACATGTGAATGGTTTAAAGTCCCAGGAGCATTCATAACTAGAAAAATGAATTTACGGACAGAGTAATGATAGATCTAGCATTTTGTTCTACCAAGGTCCTTTTTAACTGAAAAGCTTTGTCAGAAATTGTTTCTTATTTTATACAATTATCAAGGAAGAAAATACTGCACGCTAATATATAGCATGTACTTAAAAAACATCGTTATGGATGATTTTCGTACAAAAGAAGAGGTCACTTTCCCCGGTAGGACATCTTCTCTGGTAAAGTGTAATATAAAAGCTGTAAGTTATTTTAAATCCCAAGTGCTCCTGGTACGTGAAGTTTTCCACCTTGTCTGTTTTTACCTTAGCCAGCCGTGATTGATAAAATTATCTGCTATTTAGATAAATTCCTGGGGCCGCCATGCATAAGTTGGCGACAGTTGCGCCTAAAAGAAGGAATTACATTATAAGGCCTATTGACTGTATAATTATTTTGTATTTTGGCCCAGCTTTCTGTCTCTGTTCTTCGCTATTTCTTTGTCATGAAACTGGTCTAAAAACAGTGAACCATGTGAACAAAAATCACCGATCGCAAAAATTTAAGTGGCAGATTGTCTGTATTCCCATCTGCTATACACATGCACGAAGCATGGTGTTTTCTCCCTGCTGGTCCTGAAATGCAGGTGATGCTTATTCAGAGGTGGTCGTATACACAGGTGTTCCTATACTACACTGGAAACATCAACATGTACACTGTCCTTGTACTGGAACGGCCCGTTTTCTTTAGTCCATTCTCTTTGTGACCGTCGCTGGGACATGTAAACTGTCCTTTTATTTAATTTAACCCTAGCCTGTACAAAAACTGCACTACGATTTTTCACTTTGAACTGAAATACCTATACACATTATTGACAACTTTGCAACATTAGAACAATGAACTTAATCAGGCATGCGCTATTTACCGTTCATTAACAACGGGTGATATAAGACATAATACCGAAATGTCGGCATGTTTGTAGATCAATGTCTGCTAACCGAACCTTGATATCCGTGGTCTAGTGTCATTTAATGTGTTAGTAGACATTTGTGTGCATTCTATCTGTTGACTGCACTTTGTCTGTCGTCTGGTAGTATTTGTTATGGCCTTTATTTGCCAAAGACATTGGAAACAAAATATTGTGGCGGCGACAGTGGCATAGTGACCATATGTACTCCTCGGCCATCTCCGGATAAACTCCGAAGGTGGGGAAGTCTTGCGGATAGGAACGTAGGACTGGAAATTAGGAGTGGGGGTCCGTGGTCTGGGTCTGTGGTGTAGAGTGTGTGGTGTGGGGTTATGCGATGTGGGGTCTGTGGTGTGGGTTTATGCGATGTGGACTTTTTGTGTGGTTCTGTAGTTTATGGGCAGTTCGTGTAGACCTGGTGTGGTTGGTGTAAGAGAGGTGAGAAATTGAATGAAGATCAAGTATCAAAGCAAAGAAAATCATAGCCTCTTTATCTTGCCGCGGCAGACTGAAGACAGTCAAAATGTGTAAGTGAATGTACAGAAGAATAAAAAAATACAGTCAAAATGTGTAAGTGAATGTACAGAAGAATAAAAAAATAGCATACTAGTATAATAGTATGTGTATCTTACATGGTTATAGAGGTATTGGATAAAAGCATAAATATATCTGCACAATATATGGGTAAATGAGATAAAAAAGAGATAAACATTGCAATACATTCAGCAGCAACAGTTTCAGTTAAAATTCGTACACGTAATAGATTGTAGCAAGCATTGATTCCTTAGTGCAAAAAGCGTGTTGTTAAATGATATGTTTGATGAAGTACAATGTATAAAAGTAGGTATCAGGAGTGAAGCAAGTGCATACTATAGAGTCCTGACAAACACTTGAGGCCAACCGCCATTCAGACCAAAAATGTCTCAAGAATACTTTGTTCTTTTGTACGTCTGTCAGCCTTTTCCAGAATTGAATGATTTCATGTGATAAAAACGAGTGTGAAACACAGGTCAATGAGAAGAAATATACAGATAAAAGAAGTATACAGCAAAGACACCATACCACGCAGTGTAAAATATGAAAAAATATCAAATTGCAAAAATGTGAATAAAAAACCCAAATAATGAGTAGTGAAGGAAGAATAGCACTTACTAGTCTTTCGTAATAATCCTAGAAACAAAGAGACATAATATATTTTGAACTTCATGAAGTTCTGCAAAATTATAAATTAATAAAAAAAATTCATTAATTTTGTTTCTTTTTCGGTATATTTATATTTCTTGTTTTAGCATAACCGGAAATAAAATTGTACAAATATATTTGGACGATTCATTGAAACCTAAAAGAGTCTAACATGTGAACATAGGCCACTGATCAAGGTTACTTTTTTTTTTTTTTTTTTCCTGTTTTAGCATAACCGGAAATTAAATTGTACAAATACAGTGGGGCATTGATACCTAGAAGACGGAACCTAGAGCCTAACATGTGAACAAAGACCACTGGTTTGAAGAGGTTGCGGTGGTCCTTTTTGAAAGATGGTCTTTTTCCACATATGTTTTTTTCTGTAGATGAAAGTGTGCGTTTTTCTTCTTTCTATCCTTTATTCATACAGAGGTGGTCTTAACCGAAGGTTGGAATGTAGTCGGTTTTAGAAAATCTAAACTCAAAAATATGCGAACGAAAAAGGAAGGAAAAAATAGTGAAATAGATTCTCTAAAACACACTAACAGAATAATTCTACAGCTTTTCCGAATAATATGAAAGTAAATGTTTAACTTACCGGACCCCATTTTGACATAACCCAGTCCATGAATTTGTCAACTTTTCCGAACTTTCTTTTCACTCTCTCTGTCTCGGACAAGACCACGCCGCATATTTCACACGTGCTGATATCATGGTTTCCTTGCTGGCCGTGTCGTCTGCGATTGTGGGATTCGTACCCTTCGGTCCTCGACATCGGTCGGGGCGGATCACGCGGCGGGTCAGCAAACACCGCCTCATCTTGACCGAATGATTCGAGATGATCAGGAAAGTCTTCGTGTGTTGTTTGATTGTCAGGTAAATGATCATTAGTGTCATTGAACGGTTTATATTCATCAGAACTGTCTGAAAGGTTGTCCAAGTCGTCGTAAGAACGGTAAACGCTACTTTGACTGTGACTAAGGTTGTCAAATGTCACGGCCCTTTTAAGGGAGCAAAATCCGCTGTCAGCTTCACTTCGAGATACGGAACTTCGGCGCGACTTAAGCACCGACTTATGTGGCAGTTTACCTAATCCTTCGAGCGCGTTAACAGATTGTATAGTAGATATGTGAAGCCCCTGCACGTCCGTGTCCGCTACAACACTATATGAGCGTCTAAACTGATCGTAGTAATCCAGACTGTCACGGACACGTGCTTTTGGCAACAGCATCATTGGCGCGTCATTTATCGTAATTTCCTTCTGTCGTGCTTTCCTTCTGTTTTGAATGTACACTTCCGGTACGACCGGAGTTTGTGGACTGACGACTCGGAAGTTGCTCTCTACGAATGAAAATACAGACGATGGTCGTGACATCGGTCGTGACACTGTTGATCTGGACGATCGAGCTGATCGCACAGGTCGTGACGACCACGATCCATAGGATCGGGTGCTCATTGTTTTTCGACTATTTTTCCAAATTAAATTAAAAAAAAGATACTCCTTGCTTGCACAATGTCAATTCACATGGTCGTTGAGATATACCTGTGGTCTGAAAGATAAAATCAACAAAGCTTCCTTTGATACACGTGTACTCTGAACATATTGTTTCCTGTAGTTTCCGGTAAGAGAAAGTTATTTGGATATTCTTTTTATTGATACATTTCAATAATCTATATATTTGTTACAATTGCGGTCCTGACATCAAACAAAATGAATGAAAGTTTTCCAAAATGATTATCCCATATACCTTATAATTACCCATTAAAACATTTTGCGCGACGGAGTATTTATCTAGAACGAGTTTTCAATTGTTGACAGTTGCCCGGCATGTGGCAGTTTGAAGTTCGATTCAGCAGTTCAAATACAGTAAAAAGTTTGAACTGTCGCTGCTTAAACAAATCATAAAGAAACTGTATTTACTTTTATCTAAATTACGGATTAAATCAATACCGGTTAAGGAAGATTTTTTCCTCGTTTCACTGTCATTTTCACTGTAAACCTTCGCATGGGTGACATATGTACTGTACACCGAGTTGAATTATCTGAGATAATATTTCGCGGTTTGGACACAATTTTGTTTCGGGACTGTTAAATTCGCGCTGCCTCCGTGGTTGAGTGGTTTGAGTCGCTGATTTGTGACCACCTTAGCCTGTCATAGATTGATGGTCATAGGTTTGAGCCCAACTGCCGACCGTGTCGGCAGGTTCTTACAGAGTGCTAGAGATCTAGTAATGGTTCTTCACAGGAACAATGGTTAGGTGAACTGCCCGCATGTTTAAAATGACCAACAGCATACGGTTGAGACGGGTGTTAAATTCACACAACAACAAGAGTTGCCCATAACAATGTTAGGGCCATTAATCGCTATACAGATCTAGACTTATTTGAGTGTGCCTGAAATCGCTATGTCCTATAAATTTGCGACGGAAAGAAAAAGACGCGAATGTTATCCACTTTGCGGTATAAGAATATTTGCGAGACCGTCGCAGGAATTTAAAAGTACTTGTCAGTGAGTGATGCGTCTTAAGTATAAAGATACCAGAAGATAACTATAAATCTAACGAATACATGAATAGATATACTGTCGCTTTCCACACTCTATATGCACTCTGTACTTTCTGATACCAATCCTAACAAAAGACGTTGCAACATCTCATATGAGGGAGCTAGTGTGTGAAAGGTCGGTGCTTAAAAAATTCTGCAAGTCGTCCATTAATGATGCTAAAACATGTGGCCCGATCTGGTCATATGTCTGTTTTTGTGTACATGTATGTATGTATGTATGTATATGCAATAAACTATGATTAAACTAATTCTGCATGGCAATATGTGGTAATCAAAGTCGCTTCAAACCCTATTGCATTGAGCAGTCAGGTCTCGCTGTCCGACGCCGTTCAGCTTCAGAAACTAGACCTTACATCATCAGTATATATCTTTAATATCAAAAAAAATGACGGTCGGTCGGTCGAAGAATTTTTTTTTCAATCGCTTCTTTTTTTCCACTTCAAGCATTCTGTTAGTGTAATAATGTCGAAGGTTTTCGCAAAGCTGTACTTTAGCGATTATGCTCCAGAAAGCGGATACTTTAAGAAGTTAAATTAATTGTGTACATTAATCATTTTGACCCTGGCGAATCGTTAATCATACACTGGTATATGTTATAATCTTTTATATCTAGTGTGTTCTTAATTTCGATGTCACAACTTCAAGGAGAACAATAATGTAAAAGATTTAAGGGAAATTATAATAAATTTGCTCTCTGGTAAACTACAGTAAAACTGGAGCCAACTAAAATCGCGCCGAATAATGAAGAAATAAGCGCAACTTAGTTTCTCTAACTTTGATAAAAGCATGGATTGCCATGTTTAGTTATTTGTTTAAATTTTCCAGTTAGCTTGTAAGAATGGCACAAGTGTGTGAAAAGGTTTGTAATAAATGTAGCTCTCTTTAAATATGGTCTAATGTAATGTGCATTAAAGGTTTAACTAAAGCAAACACGGTCGCTCAGTGGGCTAATAACCCCAAAGTCCCGAAAGCCTTGCTACTTAAGTCTCTTGACACAGATGATTTGTAATGATGTTTGCTTGTTTTTCATATTTCTACTTCACGAAGTACTTGATAGAAATTTTGCAAGTTCGAAGATCAAAGATTTTGTTTTCATTTCATTTTTTTTCTAATTATCTCGGAGCTATTCATGTGGCGATTGATATTAAGTAGTCAATCATTCGTGTATAGAAAACATTGTGAAATATAACTACACAGTCACACACATGACACGGAGGACATAACTTCATTCACACATGACACGGAGGACATAACTTCATTCACACATGACACGGAGGACATAACTTCATTCACACATGACACGGAGGACATAACTTCATTGTCCTATTTTGTCATTTTCAGTCTTGTAATTTGAAATTAAAGTTAAAACATATGCTGTGTTATAATTTATGGTCTCTTTGTTAAATGTAAGATGTGTTAGTAAGGTGTATACCTTTTAAAATACTTTTTTTAGATGCGACGTGGTACAGGGGTATAGAGAGTTCACACCCAAATCGGATATGGCGAGTTAAAATCCCGATTTCCACAATCCCTAAAACTGGCTGACTAACCCGAGGAAGCAGTTGTTTATCTTAGTCGATAAAAATACAAAAGATGTGAAATAAAGAAATTGAAACAATTTCGAAGAAATTAAAATCGGCTCTAACCTGATACCAAGCTCCTGTAAAACAAATTCCAAACAAATATTCTATTATGTCTCTTTAAATGAATATTAAAACATTATTCTCCTTAAAAATTCCATTTATGTAAGTGAACAAGTCTTTTCTGTAATACTGGTACAATACGGAAATCTATATAATTTGGTAAGACATATTTATTCATTTTGGCAGATACATTTCACACATACCATTTACACAGATAATAAATTCTTGGATTAATCTGCCTTTCATACATATTCGTAATATACAAATGGAAAGGATATAAAATGATTAAAATCTTAATCACCTGTGAATGTTACAAAACATCTGTTGGGCCTGAGACTACATGGGCTCAGTAGACGTAACATGGTGTATTTATGTCCCTTTCACGATGTAATCAGTAAAGACCTTCTTGTAACACATTTGTGTATCCACGTAACATATGTCTCGTCTTTATAAGATCAGTTGTGTAATTTGTTTTTAGTTGGTACCGGATAATCCACATGACCAACGACCCCACAATAGGTTCAATATTGTTTAAGTTTCGAGGGATAGTACAAGATACAGAACGCGACCCGCGCCAGAGACACCCGCTGGTTCTTCAACATGCCCTCAGTCACGGTACAGCTCTAGGTTTTAGGTCTCATCCGAAAGACCATTAGTTATGGTTGTGGAGGAGTCGGGAATCGAACCTGTCACCAAGGGATTATTTTTAAACTATTTACCAATTTATATCGAACGCGCACGAGACACTGCTCCAGATAGAGGCAATTGCGTATGAGAAAAATAAGTAGCACTTTTCATTTATTTAAATATCTGTTTACAGCTGAATGTGAATTTTAACTATTAAGTGTCTCTCCTAAGATAAACCTCATAAGGCTCGACCGAGGATCGAACTGACGTCCTCTGGATTGCGAAGCGAACTCGGTGACCATTTGGATCTGATTCTGATTTGGAGTTAAATATTCAAGCCCAACCGTTTGCAAACTTTCTTGATACATTTGTTTTACGTCATGGTTGTTCTATTTTCGAGATGGAAAGTGTTTGAGTTTGGATTGAGTTTTTCAGTAGTTGTGGAAAGTGACCCTTCGAAAAAGACATCCTTGGCTTTAGAGACATAAGGTCAAAGCGCATGTTAGACTTCCATGTAATTCTCTCTAAAACTTTTGAATTAAGAATAATGAAACTAAAAGCAAAAACATTACCGGAAGACAACCGAAAACAGCAAAGAACAACGCATTTGAACAACTTATAAAAGGCATGCGATATGCCGTTGAAGAAAATAAAATTTGAAATACTAAACCAGAGTGTAAGGTTTTCTTACTGTTAAAGAATTTCTGAAAGTGGAGAAGACACAAATGACCTAAAGGAATAAGCCATAATATTTAGAAACGAAAGAAAAATTGAAAGACAAATAACAACGCTAAAGAGTCGTACCTGGTGTGAAGTAAATCCAAGGTCCAGTTAATAAATCACTCGTTTGTCAAACATGATAGTCTCATAATTTCTAAAAGTTTTTATTTTCTCAATGATTGACAATTTGTATTCTGCCATGAAAACTCAAAAAACTGTCTTAAATACGTGTCATTCCATGCAGCGTATAGCCACTTTATGTGTCACTCATATATTCCATGAAATACGAGATTAGTTTGAAGGTAAAAAAACCTAAATCTTTATATAAAAACAAACTGATTTAAAAGTATCAACTTAACAAGCTTAAAAACTACGTTATAATTTAGACCATTGTGCTGAAACGCGCTTTTATTGACTTTCGCGAAATCCAATAAATATAAACGATTGAAGAAATTACATGATTCAAAACCAAATTACTTTTGCTTAACTTACTTAGTTCGGTATGGTAATTACCAGATTGATCTTTTGCGAAAATATTTTTTAACGAATGTAACAAATCCGTAAAATTTAACGGCAAGTTAATGGATACGAGATCTGATGAAAGGAAATAGACAAGAAAAATATTAGTACATGAACACTTGACTAGAGATTGTTTTATTCATATTATGGTTACTATTTGATTAATTTCATTTCCACAAATCATAGAAGAATTTGGTTTAATAAGTTCGTGATTTTCAGAGCGAGGTGGAGCCAGTTGGTAAACGAAAAGCGATGTGTACACAGAACAGTCGCCCTTTAATTAACACCGAAGAAAATAGTCTATAAAGCTGAATATATATTAACTGAGTGTAGCTTTTCTTTTTCAACAACAACAAAAAAAATCGGATCAAATATGACATGCAATTTCGTTGGAACGAATAATGAACCCAACCAACTTAATCTTTTTATTCATACCAACAGTGACCTTGGTGTTGACATCTTCAAGACAACTTATGATGTTAAGTTCATTTTTCATCAAATTTAGCTGCAAAACCTCTACTTTTTAGTTTATGTTGGGGAGAAAAAACGGTTACTGTTAATTAGGTAATCTTCGCGTGACGAAAATTTCGTGATCTGTGGGCAGACTTGTTCGCGAAAGGAGAAAATTATCTAACAGTATAATGTGAAATGAATTCAAAATTAACGAAATTGGAAATTAGCGAAAATAGCGAAAATTAAATAATTGCGAATATTACCCAGTTCACAGTGACATGTAACATAATGGCGAGTCACATTTAAAGTTCCATCTGACAGCATGTTATTAAGGTTATGGACAGGCAAAAGTGTGTAATTTACAAATGTATACCAATTAAGCACAATAACAAACTCGTCTTAAAATAGGGCGGGACATGGATCTGAATCTTATTTTTTTACGAAAAGATACCATGTTGATGAATTAGTTTTGTAAAATGTTCGTAGATGTCGAAGACATGCGTCTGCTTCGAATCCATTGACGGAAAGTCGGAAACATGACAAAAATGCATGCATCTTGTATGTATGTATAAGTTCTTCCTCGCAACAAAACCTTCGAAAGTTTTGAACAACTCGTCACAAGCATTTTTGAGAACCTGCTGGTCACGTGATACATCTGCTCAAACTCAATGGAGATGGGAGAATACTAGTTATTTACGTGACCAAACCTCATAGTATAAAACAAATCTTGGTAAATGTTTATCTTTGGATAAAATGTTTTAAAAGGGTCGTAAATGCTTGAAAAAGTGTAACAATATGCAAAACAAGAATGATTACAAAATTGAAGACCTGGACAGACTTAGAGATTGGCGGGAATTAAGCAGTCTTTGTTTAAATAAAAGTGTGAGGCTTCATATAGGAATATGCGAAAATACTTTGGCTAGTAAACGATGTTAATTGTACAATTATCAAAGACTTTTATATATCGTCTGCAGAATTTGTTTGATGCCTTTTAAATTACGAACGATTTATTAGTTAAATACCGTTTAAGAATATTTCTGGAATACATACTGAAGATAGATCTAAATTACATTTATAAATATGATAAAACTCATTAAACTTTGTCAATGGAACTACAGATTGATTTTCTAAATCTAGGGATAATATTAAAGAACAATCTCGCGGCATAAATCAAGGTTATTCATCTTTGATGTCGTTTCCTTATTAAATAAATATTCAATCACATACAGAACGATTGTTGTCCAAATATAAACAAGACTTAGCTAGAGTGTATTAAATTAGCTCAGCTACTGTAAGCCAAAGTTAATACTATTTTCTAGTGTTCTGGCACAACTTTGACTTCCGAAAATATGAAGATAAAGGTTCAAAGAGGGTCAACGAATCCAAAGATTCATTTTTTTTCAATTCTCCCGCAAATTTCAGAAAGAGATTATCTTACGAATTACTTATATTCTATTACCATGTAGATAATGGAATTCTTTGAGGAATGTTGAAAGAATGCCCCCGAAGGGGTATTGATGCAAAGCTTCGTGAATATATACGGATGGTTTCTTCAAATATGTCACTGGAATAGAATAATAAAATAAACAGATGCACAACCTACAGCGAGTGGTCATCTGGTGACCTTAATAGAGTAAATTGAATGATAGAAGAACGGTGATCAGCCATTTTTATACCGTGGTTTAAGTACAGACACCATGACCATCAAAGATTCAAACGATGACATAAAACGCTGCCTTGGGTCAAGTACAGGAACTTCTTAATTTATATTGGCCCCTGTAAAAATGGTCACTTGCATTAGGTGGTCACTTGCCTTAATGCAGTTAGTATTGTTATGTTCCCATCAATTTTTAAAATACATGTAATTACACCTGCCTAAGGTGGCCGCATTTCGTCCTGTCTCAAGTAACGGGGACCACTTGATAGACCATTAAAAGACCAAACTAGAAAACTAATTACAAAATGTATTATACATGTAGTTGTGTTTGACTAAATTACGTCTGTAGATGGCTACTTTCCAACATACAGTGTAGGTGACTACCGCCTTTTGACACTTCATTCAAGGACAATTATTGAACCAATATTTTTCTATCTAGCCACTTATCAACCTTCCTTTGCGAACTTCTTTTCACCAATGTATTATAATAACCAATAATTGTAAATACTGACAGGTTGATTTTCACCCAACTTGTTGCTACTGTACGGTTCAGAGGTGTCTTGATGCGCAATGAAGTGATAAAATCTCATCTTGGTGGTAGCCGGTTTGAGCTCTGGAGGATTCCAAGACTAGATATCAAATAAAACAAAAATTACTTTTCTGCCAAGAAATCTTGGAGAAAAGGGCAGAAGTGACGTGCCTAGAGTAGGCTGTAAAGAATTTATGAGGCATTACTAGGGCCTTTTATACACAATTCTGCTGCACACAAGTTATAAGCATTATTTTAGCAACTCAGTTTGAATAAAATTGCAACAAGCCATGAAGATCTACTGTATACATGCAGGAAGAACAGATTTGGAACTGATCAATGTTGTGGGGTTAGCGCATGAATGTTGTATCTCATATACAATAAAGGAGATACAACATCCATGCACTAAGCCCACAATGTTTTAATTCTACTAATCAAAAGGATATAACTATGTAACTGATCGAGGTAGGTTGAATTTTTTCTTAGGGGAATTAACACCAGTACCCCTCATATTTTAATGAAGTACAGGTGGGCAGTGTACGTAACCATTGTTCCTAGGGTGGACCATACCTCTGTGGTTGGGGTTTAGTGCACAAAAGCAAGAATTGCAATCACCGTGGGTGACACTCTGACTGTATCATAAAAGGAGACTAGATGGGCTTGGTGAGCCAAGATCCCTGCAGACACAGTAAAGCCACATGCCAGTGGTGACTCAAACCACCAAGGAGGTGGCCACACTTAATGACGTTAAGCATTTACATTTTCAAAACAATTCAATCAAAAACTTATGTACGCTGTATGACCTTGGAAGTCAATGTGCCAAAAAACAGTCATTCATTTGGAAGGACCATTTTCTACACCCCCATCCTCATAAAAAACCCTGCAAATTTCATCACATGAAGGGTTAGGTCAGTAGTAGGGCTCAAACCCTCGGCCTTACCAAGGTTCAAACCCATCCCTTGACCCTAGCTGGGCTCAAACCCTTGACCTTAGTAGGGCTCAAGCCCTTACCCTACCAGGACTCAAACCCTTGACTCTAGCAGGGATCTAACCATTGGCACTTGTGGGGCTCAAACCCTTGTCCCTCAATCAGTGAAATATTTAGTGTTTACAGACAGTGACATTGACAGCTATCAACAAATTTCTAGAACAACATATGGGGAACAAATGAAAGACTACAAGTTATTTAAGAATGACTTTAATATCATGTAACTGAAATGTACAAAATACGAAAATATAAATGTGAAAACTAGATTTCCTGAATGGATAAATTACTTAGTGTGTCAGTTATGGTTGCAAAACAAGTGTACACTCTGCCATGTAGAAACAAATCATGTATCCGATATACATTTTGATCTGCAAAATTGTCCTATGTAAATATACCTAGTTCATTAAAAAAATTCTCATATATAACCTTTGAAATGCCTTTAAAGCGACTGCACTCCAAATTCTTAGTAAATTTTAAATTTTTGGTAAAATCAATATATATTCAATTTGTCAGCATCAAGATTATTTTCTTTGTGTAAGAGCTAAAAATAAAGG
>JAUMHA010286029.1:0-14843 GCA_032359765.1 Saxidomus gigantea | reverse complement strand
CAAAGATGGATCCCACATCCAAAATAAATATTCCAACAGTTTCTTGTAGCCTAAATTTCTGAAAGTTCAAACAATAAGAAAGCTTTGTAAATATATCACAAACTAGAAATGTGTCCACAGGACACGGATTACCAACTATGTGTTTTTATACTAGACACTGATATGTGAGTTTTGCTTGCGATAGGATTTTGTCAGTCACAGATATTTATACAAGGGGGCCAAGATTGCCTTATATTGCTCACCCAAGACCTACTTATGACCAAGTGTGACAAAATTTAACATTTTATTTCCCTTGACAAGACAATCATTCTGACCAATTTTCATGATGACTGGTTATAAAATGTGACTTCTAGATTATCAACAAGGATTTCCTTTGAATTGGTCAGGTGACCTAAGTTTTTAATCCCCGGTGATCCACATTCAATCTTGATCTAGAAATGATCAAAACAAACACTCTGATCACATTTCATGACAATTGGGTATTAAATTAAATTAAATGGCCTCCAGAATGTTAATAAACAAGTATTTAATTAGATTTGTTACAGTTACCTAGTTTTTGACCCCAGGTGACCCATATTCAAACTTGATCTAGAATTCATTGAGACAAACATTGTTTACAAATTTTTATGATCACTGGTAAATAAATTAATGACTGTTAGGGTGTTAAACTTTTTTTTACTTGACCCTGTGACCTAGTTTTTAACCACAGCTGACCCAGATTCAATTTAGCTGACCCAGATTCATATTTGACATAGTAATCATTAAGACAAACATTCTGAACAATTTTCATGATTTTTGGTCAATAAAATGTGACATCTAGATCTAGAGTGTTTATAAGAGTTTTCTTTGATTTGACTGTGTGACCTCGTTTTAAACCCCAAGTGACCCATATTCAAATTTAATTTAGAAATCATTGAGACATATATTCTGACCAATTTTCATAATGATTGACAAATAAATGTGGTCTCTAGAGTGTTAACAAGGTTTTTCTAAGATTTGACTGTGCAAACTAGTTTTTTCCAGGTGACCCAGATTCAAACCTGACCTAGAAATCATTGAGATAAAGATTCTGACCATTTCATAAGATTGGATGTCTAATCGGACCTAGGTGAGCTAAAAAAAACCAGTACCTCTCTACTGGTCTGACTGGACTGTTCTGAGTAAGTTCTGTTGAGATCTTTTGCAATGTTACCAAGGAAAAGCGATCAAAGTTCACTGTGACCTTGACCCATTGACCACACAAAACAGAAAAATATTTTCAAAGTTTGGGTAACTGTGATCTTGACCTTTGACCCACTGTCCCAAAAATCAATAAGGATCATCTACAGGTTACAAGGAACCTTCTGAGCAAGTTTGATGAAAGTTGAAAGAAAACAGTGACCAGTAGAGGGTTATCAAGGAAAATCTAACGGAAGTCACTGTGACCTGAACCTGACTGACCCCAAAAACAACAGAGATCATAAACATGTTCCAGGGAACATTCTGAGCAAATTTGATGGAAGTTTAATGGCTAAGCTCTGCTGATCTTTGTCCAGTTGAGCTAAACAATTGAGCCAATATGACCCTATATCACTCAAGGGAGACTTATGACAAAATGTGACCAAACTTCAACTCTAAACTATACATCATAAACAAAAACATTCTGTTTTACCTTGACAAGGCAAACCTTTTCACCAATTTACATGAAAATTTCCCATATTCATACTCAACCCAAGTCTCATGAAGACAATCATACTGACAAAGTTTCAGGAAAATCCAAAGAAAAATGCAACCTGTATAACATACGCAAGGTTTTTCTATGATTTGACCCGATGACCTAGTTTTTGACCCCAGATAACCCATTCTCATACTCGACCTAGATTTCATTAAGGCAGTCATTCTGACAAAGTTTCATGAAGATCCAGTGAAAAATGCAGCCTTTATTGCATACACAAGGTAAAGTATGGACAGACAGAGGCGATGGACACCAGGACTGATGATCACAATAGCTCTCCTTTGAGCACTTCGTGCTCAGGACTGTGAGCTAAAAATGGAAATTCTACCAACTGCCATTTCATCTGATCACATTAAACATCAGGTGAATAAAAATGTATTAACCAATTCAAAATCTGATCGATGCTTTCTGAGACATAGTCTCACTCTCTCACAAAAGTTTTGTAGAGGCTCATCCAAAGTACATTACTTTGGCCGTTTAAAGTTAATGTCTGAAAAAGTCCCATCACATAATTATAATAACAAGTGTTAGTTTGTCTTTTTTCATTTCTGCATGGACTGGAAGGTTTCCGCGTCCTGAACATTTGTTGCAATTCATTTTAAAATCCTTCAATGTATATCAGAGTTATATTTCATACATGAACATGTGCATATATACAGATTCTAAAATGTCTTGACCTCTAAATGCGACCTTGACCTTTAAGGAAAGGATGCAGGACTTGTGTGTGACATAAATAACAAAGGTGAGTTTAAAATAACAAATATCTTTTATAACTATAAAGCTGCAGTTCATTCCATATTGGTACAGTTCTGTTGTTTTTTTTCATTTCTTATACAGAAAGATCCTACTCATCAAATTGAATCACATGAATGGCAATACAACTGCATACAATGGTTGTTGGAAAGACTAAAATTCTCAAAGCTTACCAACTAGAGTCTTCTGATTTCTATAACTCACCTGTTTGAGATGTAATATTCACCATCAGCATCATCAACTATTGACATGAGTTTTTCATCAAAACGTAATCGTAGATTACGATTGTGTATTCGTATAATACGACGCACCTTGATACCCACAATACCATGCTCTCTGAAGTCAGCAGCACAGAACCGAGATAAAACAAGATCATGGCAAGATGTGAACCTAAACATTGAAGAAATAGTGTGTATTAAGATACTCTTAAAATTATCAAAACAATAGGGACATTGATGGCCCTATATCCCTCACGTGAGTATCATTGCACTTTAAAACCAGAATTGTGTCCACAGGACATAGATGCCCCACATTTTCCACCTTTTTCACAAAACTGAGCAAATTTTGCAAATATTGCTCTTACTGACCTGATGTGCTCAGGTGAGCTAAAACAAAAGGGCCATAATGGCCCTATATTGCTCACATGTGTTCCATTGCCATTAAAGCCAAGGTAACAACAAGTCAAACACACTGCATGAAAATCCAGATATGAATTAATAACTCATACAATTCCTACTGTACCAAAGTTTGCCCAAAATATGTTTACCATAAACTGTTTTTGTATTTTTAGTAACAGAGATTCTATTCTTAGAGCAGTGACCTTGACCCTAAATTTATGTAATTAATTTAAACAAGCAAAATATCTAAGCTCTGAGTCTTGCAGTCTGAGACAAGAAGATTTCCATATAATATCTAAATACAAAATCAACTTAGCCCTGGGTTGGGGTCGATTCTGACCAGGGGATAATGATTTGATTAATCTTTGTAGAGGACCATTAAGCAATGCTACATACTAAATATCTAAGCTCTAGGCCTTGTTGTTTTGGAGAAGAAGATTTTTAAAGGTTTTGCTATATTAATCTTTATATAATCAAGTGACCCCACCACAGTCTTTACAATTTGAATAATCTTGGTAGAAGTCAACTAGGCAATGCTTCATGCCAAATATCTAAGCTCTTTTCAGGTTTCTGTGACCTCTACACGGTGACATATGATGTATGACGGACCCCGGACGGTGAGTGATCCTAAAAATAGCCACATAAGACAAACGGAATGAATGACACTTAACCATCACTTTTGGGCGCGGACGGATGGGCAACGTCAAAACAATACCCTTCTGCCTTAATTTGGCTGGGGATAACAATCTTGGTAGAGGTCCAGTAGGCAATATCTAAGCTCTAGGCCTTTCCAGTTTTTGAGGCTTTTGAAGTTTTTCCTTTCTTTTGCCCTGACATTCTTTGAACATCATTGGTAGAAGACACCAAAGGAACATAACTGCAAAGTTTCATCAACTTCTGTTAAAGCGTCTAGGATATTTTGTTTGAAAAAATTAGTGCCACATGCACACACGATAAACATGCAATCACAATATCATTTGCTTAAATATATCGTACAGCTTTATAAAAGTTGCTGTTTGAATGGAAAATAAATATCTACCACAAGTCAGATGGTGAACCCTCCTCAAATCTAACATTTCCTCCAGACTCCAACTCTACAACCATTCTATTTATCAGTGTGTTGGCACAATCTCGAAATCTATTCACTGTTTCTGTGTAAAATGTCTCAATTCTGGAAAAAAAATTAGTTAGATGTCCATTATCATGTCAGACATTTTTTTAAAACTAGAAATGTGCTCATAGGACTAGAATGCCTTGCTTAAGCTTTTAAGTCAACAAAGGGCCAAGACGGCCCTATATTGCTCGGCTGTAATATAAGGTCATCAATAGCAGGAAAGGTCAATTTTGAAGTTAGGGTCACGATTTGAAAACTATTTGTTTAAGTTTCAAATTTTACCATTTCTACCAAAAGATAAAAACATTCAACATAATCATTCACATTACTTGCAATCAATAATAATAATAATCTCTTATTTTATTACAGAAACATGTTCTGTCATTACTGAATTAACTGAAAATAACAGATGTTGAAAATAGAATTTGTTGGTAGTAATTGTTGACAATAGTCACAGAATAATCCAAAAGCAATATGACATAGTGAATTTTAACATCATAATGGGAATGTTTATAGTGTGCACTTGATTTTTTCATATTCCACTGATCCCTTTACACATGCGTAATATTTGCTCATGAGAATTGTTGAAAATTGTAAACATATGTTATTTACAGTCGCACAGGGCCTATGACAATACATGAACAGACAACTGTGTGCATGGTGTGCTTTTAAAACATAGTTATCTGTGGTAAATAGTACGTTAACTTTTTATTTTGCAATCTTAAATTCCTATCCAGGTATTCCTGATCTGATAAAGATTTAATTTCTGTAGGAATTTTTATTTTGCAAAATAACACAGTTTCACATTTCGTCCAGTAGAGCTAATAAAAAAAAAACATGCCAAAAACTTACTCTGAACACTTTCTTTCCCACTTTTTCACTCTATCCTTTATTGCTGCCAGTTTTGTACTGTAGTTTGGAGTTGTGGTCAATTTCTGTAGATTAAACTGAAACAAACAAATGCAATACTTCAACTGACATTTTGTGAATTTTTATGGTCAGGAAACATTAAAACACATTATTCATGCGGATTAAGTTAGAGTATGATCAGTGCCAATTTTGTCAAACTTTGACACATCAAAGACTTTCAAACAAATGTGGCAAAATTTGGAAGTCGTTTATTGCCAAGGAAGCCATTAGTTGTTAAGGAAATCACTTGTTGCTAAGGTAGACAGTGATAGCTAAGGAAGTCATTTGTTGCTAAGGAACTCAATGTATCATGTAACATTTTGATATCAATAGCATGTTCCATTTTAATCAAATGAGATTTATTTTCTTTTTAAGTATCACAAATGTTTTTCTTTAAATACCACTTGCTGTGATTTCATAATATTGCTTCCATTGTCATATATTAGCGTATATCGTTTTTTTTCCGCGTGTGTCTAATTTTCGCTATATTCACGAGCAGTGAAAATTGCGAACTTTAGAATCAGCAAAAATTTAGTACATTATTTCGCGAAATTGAAAGTTACGCATGCGTTCTATACGCTCTGTTAAAAAAAAACATGTATCACGATTAGCACATTATCTAACATGAACTGTATAATCATCATATTAAATAAGTTGTCAGTTGTTTACCTTACTTACTTGAATATCAGGACAGGTATTGAATACTAACATCTTAAGATAATTGAGCATTAAAACAGTTGAAATCTGTAAAAACTATCTATGCGGAAGTGCGGAAATCATTATCGATGCGCCATAAATACCATTCATTCAATGAACATACATGATGTTTTACATTTTATTGTTTATTTAAACAAACAAGTATAACAACCGGAGCAGTTCGAGATACCGGTTTATAGGACTGTCACACTGTAGTTTCCTTTCATTTATAAAACAATGTCATGGTTAATTTGCCCCTTAGTCAAAAAAACACTAAAATAAAAATCTTTTTTTTAAATCGCGAAAATAAAAATCGCTAAAATTAAAACAGGACCAAAATTGCGAAATTTGATGTACGCTAAAAAAAACTGATATACGGTATATAACACTATATTCAAAGGACCACAGTGGAATTAAGAGTTTATACATACTCTTTTAGTGCTATCCTTTGCATATAATGTTAACTCAGATATGGCCATAATTATTCATACATGTTTGTTACTTGTTTATTGTATGTTTTAATTATGTTTTGCCATGCAATTGTACATTTCATGCAGAAATAAATCTATCTATCTAATGCTTTCTAGGGAACTTTATTGTTGCTACAGAAGTGACTAGTTGCTAAGGGGAGGTGACTTATTACTAAGGAAGTCACTGGTTGCTATGGGAAAACAGTGGTCACTAAGGAAGTCATTGGTTGCTAAAGAAGTCACTTGTTGATAGGGGGTCTCATTTGTTCAAAGGGAAGACGCTGGTTGCTTTGGAAGCCAGTGGTTGATAAGTTAGTTGATGGTTGCTACAGGAACTCATTGGAAGCTTATTTTTGCCTATAACTCTACATACAGGTAAGACAGTACCAGTGCACTTACCTAAGTAAGTCAAATATTGCTGAAGGGAGTCAGTAATGGCTTAGGAAGTCACTGTTTACAAAGAAAGTCGCATGTTCCAGGGGGAAGACACTGGTTGCTAGGGAAGTCACTGGTTGCTAAGGAAGTCATCAGTTGCTAAGGATGTCAGTGGTTACTTGGTAAGTCAAACAATCTGATCTAATCTTAAACAAGTGTCACCCTGGGCGGAGCCAATATTGACCTCAGGCATGATTTTAACATACATGGTACGTGTCCACTAGACAATGCTATATACCAAATATCTTAGCTCTTGGCCTTGTGGCTTATGGATAGAAGAATTTTTAAGTTTTTCCTATAGACACATATGTATAATCAAGTGACACCCTGGGTGGGGTCAATTTTGACCAAAGGGGCATGGTTTGAATAAATTTGATAGAGGTCAACTAAGCAATGCTACATGCCAGATATCTAAGCTTTAGGCCTTGCAGTTTCATTGATGAAGATTTTTTAGAGTTTTGACACTTTTGATAGAGCTTCATGCAAGGAGCATCCCTGGCAAGTTTCATGATCATTGGCCCTGTTATTTCAGAGGAGATGTATTTGAAGCAAATGTTGACAAACAATCATCCATCCTCAAAGCTCTACATCCCCTTAAGGGCCTCATTTGCTCACCTGAGACCTACTTATGACAATATGTGACCAAACTTCTACCCTAAACTATATATCAGAAACACAAACATTCTGTTTGACATTGACAAGACAAGTCTGCTGACCAATTTACATGATGATTGGATTGTTATTGTCACCTGTATGGCAAACACAAGGTTTTTAACTGGGTGACCTTGTTTTAACCTCAGCTGACCCATATTCAAACTCTACCAAAATTTCATCAAGACAATCATACTGACCAAGTTTTATGAAGGTACAATGAAGGTTTTTCTATGATTTGACCTGGTGACCTACTATATGACCTCACATAACCCTGTTTCAAAGCTAATCTAGAAATCATCAAAACAAACATACTCATAAGTCTCGTGACTCTCGAGACAGAAACTGTGGCCTGTACACTGTTAACAAGGTTTTTCTTAGATTTGACCTGGTGACCTAAGTTTTCAACTCATGTGACTCAGTTTCAAAATTGACCTTAAGATCATCAAGGCAAACACTCTGACCGAGTCTTCTCAGTTTCGAACAGAAAATATTGCGTGTAAACAAGGTTTTTCTGGCCTAGTGACCTAGTTTTTGACCCAACATGACCCAGTTTCACACCTGACCTAGAGACCATCAAGACAAACAATCTGACCAAGATTTGTGAGTTTCGAACAGAAAATGTGGCCTCTACAGTGTCAACATGCCAAATATCTAAGAGCTCTAGGCCTTCCTGTTATTGAGAAGAAGATTTTAAAAGTTTTTCCTTTCTGTTACCATAGCAACCAGAGTTCTTCATGAAATAGAATTATCTGAACAGCTATAAAAGGGCTTCATGCAAGGAACATCACTGTATACAAGTTATATCATCATTGGCCTATTGGTTTCAGAGAAGATGTCATTTGAAGGAAAATATTAACAGACATAGAATGTACGAAGGATAGAATGCTATCCTAATAGCTCACCCTGGCACTTAGTACAAATTAAGAAACATTTTCACAAAGTTATCTTCTCTTGCTTACAAATAGGTGTCATGATGGTACATAAGTATTCCAACTTATAAAGTAATACCTCAAATAGTAAAGTCAACAAGTGGACAAAAAAGAAAATTTAACAGAGTTTTTAGGTCCAAAAGGGCCATAATTCAAATGAAATTCTTGACAGAGTTACCTTCTCCTGTCTACATTTGGGGAACATGATGGTAAACAAGTATTCTAACTTTCAAGGTAATATCTCAAACAGTTCAGTCAAAAAGTGGACTGGTACGAAAAACTTAACCAAGATTCTAAGTCAGTCAATAAAGGGCAATATTTCTTTCTTTAAATCCTTGACAGAGTTTCTTTCTCTTGCCTGTAAATAAGTATTCAAAGTTTCAAAGCAATTTCATAAGGGGTAATGACAATAAGTGGATTTTACCCATATTCAACACATTTTCTAAGTCCAAAAAGTCCAAAGCAATATCTATAATGGTTCTGAAATACCGGTAAAGTGGGGTGGTATGAAAAACTTAACCAAGTAAAAAATGGCCATAATTCTGACAAAAATGTTGACAGAGAGTCTGTAGATGGAGGTTATGATGGTAAACAAGTATAGAAAGTTTCAAAGCAATTATATACCTCTAATTGTTTTGAAACAGACGCCAATGCTGAGGCAAGTAAGATAGCTCCCCTTTCCTTTGAAAAGTCAGGCTCAAAATGCTACATGTAGTTGCACTCAAATAATTGAACTTTACCTTGTTGAATCATTAGATAATGTCTTTACTTTGAACCTATTATAAAACAGTCTACTTTCAACAGATGACTCAATAATTGATGGGCGCTATATTGGAACAGGACATTGTACATGTCCATCAGCAAACAGACAAAGCTGCAATTATATATCCGTCATTTTATATGCAATTACACTAACCTGCAAGCATGGTGTTGGAGGAGCAAAATGTACTGGCAAAGAAGTGGCATGGGGGGAAAGAGCTGCAAAGTTGCTGAACCATGATATGGTTACAAAGATAAAATACCAGAGACAAAATGATAATAATGCTTCAATATTGAGTGACAGGTTAATGCAAATCTGTGACAAATTCCCATGCACACCCTATACAGTATCTAGATTATACAGACCTGGAAAATATTGTAACTAATTCATGTGTGCAAGACTTGCTATAAAAGCTTTAGGGTTGTAATGAACTTATGTATTATTATAAATATTTTATCTGCAAAATGTATTCCCCTGAACAGTATTCGGGTCTTAAATAATGAGGTGGATCATGAAACTACACAACATAATTATACTAGTAAAATTACAGACATTTTGATAGAAAACAAGGAACACAATTAGAATATAAGAATTTATTGTTCTAAATTTTCTATAACTGTACAATATTTGTATGTTTTTACAAAGTTGCATGCATCCTGTTTGATACATGTAGACTATAACCATTACAAATGCAGACCACTGAGTCTGTTTTCAGCATTGATACAGAAATCAACAGAAACACTCAAATTGTAGACAAAATATTTGCTTCACCATACAGGGATGAGAACAGCTTTTAGTGAAAAAAAGAGGAAAATTGGCCAGGATCAAAGGGGCTACTTAGGCCCTTTGCAGGTGCAGGGCAGAGCCCTGCTGGCTTTCCAGGGGGCAGAGCTCCAGGAAGCTCCTGGATATTTTAGCATTTCATATCACTTTGAAGCAAAATCCAAAGAGTATTTTGGTCATGTACTGACCTGATGTTTATAACAATTTCATTCAAATTTTAATCATTTCATTTACATATAGAGTAAAAAACAATAAAATAAAACATGTAATGTTTAGATAAGTTTTGATAACTTTGAAAAATAGGAATTTAACAGAACATTTTTAGATTGAAAAAAACTTATATAGAATATACTGGTGTCAGTGAAATAATTCTTAAAGTGACCTCAGTCACCTAGTCAATCAGACCCCAATTCAAAATTTAATTTTTTTCGCTTTTCAGGGAAGCACTTTACCCCTTCTTTGAGATACTTTTGACCTATTCAAATGACAATTTTGTAATAATTCTTATATCAGATAGCTGCTCATCCCCTTCCTAGGTTCAAGCAGTCTAAAAGTATGTTGTTCCCTCCTTGTCACATATTTTCTCGACATCACAAATCCGTGATTTTCTTCATTTTTTTCACAATTTTAACAGTTTTGATACAAAAAATGTCCCAAAAGTATGTTAAAAATCAGTTACCATAAACAAATACTGGAAGATTAGCTATTAACCCCTCTCCCTGCCGATTTTCATATAGGGTAAAAAAATACGTCTATAATAATTCGGAAGTAAAAATTTCAACACGTTAGCCAATAATTTAAACACAGATACAAAAAACCAATGCTCTTATTATCATAACCCTCTTAGTTGTTGATCTTCCGATTGATTTAAACTCACGACAATTTACAGAAACATCAGTGCTGGTCGACTTTTGAATTTTTGTTAAAGAAAAGATGTCTGTGAATATTGCAATGCAATGAGTCGTCATGTCAGATTCAACCGCTCATTAATCTGTGTTACAAACAACGTATTTGCAAAGGTCTATAAATTGTTTGTCAATTAACTCCTCTGATAACGACAGAGATGGCAATGTGCTGTTTGGCAGGAAGCAGCAAAGTAGCTTCTGCTTCTTTCGTAAATAAACCATATCAATCGATTCTTAACTGACTATAAATAAGAAAATTGCAGCTTTATTTTGTTGTGAAATCGATCTCTAGGACTCTGAATCCCATTAACCTAGAGATTTGACATCCCTGTATCAAAACACATGAACAATAAGTACGGCAATTACCAATCTAACGATGGCGATACTGCTTTGTGTCTCTTTAGGCATATCCAAGCGTCCAGTATATGTCTAGGTCTCAAATTTTGACTAACGGAATTACTGAATCGCTGCGGAAGAACAAAGTTTGGACGAACCTACCTCCCTGCCCCCCCTTGAAAATTTCTTAATTGATTTATGTCAATCTAAAAAATGACTCTGGCAGCCATAAAATCCGTGGAAATCTGCTGAAGATTCTCACCCATGACCATACTGTTAGAAATGGTTTTTAATCACTCTTTAAATGTAGATTCACTCATTTAGTTTTTACATGTACAGAGGAAATTTTAGTCAATGGAGAATGGTTAGCGTAGACTTATCATAGTCTGCACTGGTCAAATAGACCTGTTAACAGTAGGGTAAAAAGTATAATTTGACATACTGGTATTACTGCACATTATTGTGATATATTTATAGATATTTATATTAGAAAGTATTGTAGAATTTATTGATAAATAAAGACAATGAAATGATATCAGGTGGTTGTGTTCTTCTTACAGACCAAATCAAATCCAAAAGTTCTTATAAATACTGTACATAATTGCCTCAACCGTTTAACATGGCCATAATCATAATTGCAACACCTTGACTGTTTGTACATGTGAACAAAATAATCTAATTGTTTTGAAATGGAAAACCGCCGTCCAATATCCATAAATGTAAGTGCTAACCACAGTCTGGCTAATACCAACAGAATCTGGTCTTTCACATTCAGTTTATATGGTAATTTTGTTCCCAACTTAGAGAGAGTGGAACTCAGTGTCATTAAGACAGAAAAGTTCAGTCCTGTGTATATCCGTTCAGTAAAAATTCAGTATTGTTTGTAATGCTGTCTGCACTGAATTTTTGGACTGAATGCTGAGTTGCGGTGTCTCTTGTCCACTTAGATCTGCTATAGAAATGATAGAGAACAAGTGCAACTTAGTCAATTGTCTGTGTACACTTATCGACCATCACTGGCTTAAATGAGTCATTACACAATTCAGGATACAGTTTCCAACAACCTGCAATACACTGATCATTAGCGTTATTACATTTTAGCAGTGGTGTAGCAATAAATGTTTCATCATTTTCCCATTGCATTGGGGGAAAAGTCACAATTTTCAGTCTTTGTTGGTGTTAGTTTGGATCCTTTGTAGTGTAAACAATATGTAAAGATGGAATTCGGTTCTCCTTAGCTGCTCACCCATCCAAAGCATGTATAGAACACACCTGAAAAATTTAAGAAAACACATTTCAGGAAACCATTATTAAGTTAATGTAAATACAAACATGCATTTAATCTACGTACAGCTCGATTTTCTCTTGTAATTCTTACTGACTGATGGTATGAGATTGCATTGCTGTTTTGTTATATATATATCTATAGTAAGGGCGCATTACAAACCCGGACCTATGAACCCAGACATACATCAAATTGTCTTGAACAGGCCCGATATACATGAAAACTTACTTGAAGTGGAAAAAAAACTGCGATAGCGGCTTTTTGAAATGTGGAAACCATGACAAAACATTCAAATAAACTCAAATAGAATGTTTTTTCTGTCCAAATATGGGGGAAAATACGACACAGAATCTGACCAATTTGTCCCTTCAGTAACTCTTTGTTCTTCACTCAAAACAGATGTGCTGATTTCAGTTATTACATATGGTTAATGACATAATGACATATTAGCATTTACTTACATGAATTTTTGTCCTTGACAACAAAAAATACGTCTTATTCCACCATTTTGAACAAATAAACAGCAAAACTCCGCTTGAAAACCCGAGATACATGAATCACCTCCGACCCCCTGTTGAATTAAATTCATACGAGAGTTATCTTACTTGAATGTCAGGCACCCTAAGGACATTAATGAAGTTTCAATTCAGTCCCATATGTGGTTACTGAAATATGTGTATTATAGTACCTTGCATGCAAAACTTAAACTAAAATTTCAAAGTTCAAGAAGTGCCATAATTTGTAATTAATTCTATCAAAAGCAATCTAATTTGATTGTTTAAGACCCCTGAATATTGTAAAGATGTTCCAAATCAATTTCAGCAATAGTAACTCAGATATATGTCTGATAGTAGCTTGAACACAACACTTTAACCAAATTCAGCTTGCATGCAAAACTTTAACCAAACTTTTTAAGTTCAACAAGAGCCATGATTACAATGAATCATGTCAAAAGTGATCTAACCTGATTGTTTGATACCACTAGAGACTATACTGAAGTTGTTAATCAATCACATGAGTGGTAACTGAGATATGTGCATGATAGTACCTTCAATAAAGAACTTTAACCAAATTTTCTATGTCAAACAAGGGCCATAATTTAATTCAAACAAAAGTTATCTCTCTTGACTGCCTGACACCCCTGAAGACTTTAATGAAGTTTCAAATAAATCCCATAAGTTGTTACAGAGATATGTCAATGATAGTACTTTGAATGGAAAACTTTAACCAAAACTGCAACATCGGCCGACAGTAAAGTGACTGTAATAGCCCTTCTTACTCTTCCTTCCGATAGTCAAGCCAAAAAAAAAGATACATTCTTTATAGATATTTATATAATCTATTTGCAATGAATAACCTTAGCTACAGATTAAAATAGGTAGGGTATAAAGGCATGCAGATCTGGTTTTCACCTGTTTCTCAGAAATTTCTCCCTCAGAAGGAGTTTTACGATTATCAGTTTCTCCAGTTAGAGGGTTGTCTCCATCTCTCTCAATCTAGAAATGCCATAATATTATAAGAATAGAGTGCTATGATGATCAGTGAGATAGTTACATGTATATAAGTCAGCAACTTTAACTCAATGTTTGAAATCCATAAAAACAGTGTTGTGTGAAAACCAGTATTGCAGAAAGTTTTGATCTATATCACCTGAGCAGGTAGATTAATACTATTTGCTTCAATATGAGTGACGTTCTTAGACGCATAGTCTTATCCTTAGAGATGTTGTGATTTATCTCCAATGACAAAGACTGTGAATGTCAACACATTGCTTTGTAACTAAAAAAAAAGCAAGAAATCACAAGATTTGAGTTTGCAAAAATACGGATTTGACCAGTTTCGAACTTGAGCTAATGTTCACTAAAAACAAACATTCTGACTCATTTTCAAGATAATTGAGTGCGAAATGTGGATTTTAGTGTTCACAAGGTTTTTGTATGATTTGACCTAGTTTGGAACTTGGTCTAGAGATCAAGGCAAACATTCTGACCAATTTTAAATATGATTGGGGGTTAAATGTGACTTCTAGAGTGTTACAAGCAATTATAAATGCACCATAAATGATGAAAGACAGACACTGACCCTGTCACATCATGCTCAATGTGAGCTTACAAACAGATAATGACTGAATGATAGATAATAAACAAGAAAAGAAGGCAATGCCACCAAAGCAGGTTTAAACAGTGCCTGCAGAAATTGTACAATTAAAAACTTCTAAAAAGAAAGAAAAAACAGTCACCTAATCTATTTATAGTACAGTGTGGTGTTTTAGTTAAAGTGACCTTGACATGAAAAAAATTTGTTTGCTTAAAACAATTTAAAGTGACATTATGCGCATATTACTGCACAAAGTGTATTTTTGGTGACAGTTTATAAAAGCAATTTTTGGTTGCTGTGCATTTAAAGGTGTTAAATTAATGATTATGCCGCATTAGTATTTGAAGTTGGTGCTTTAGATATAAAAAAATCGGACTGATAAAATG